>JANHQD010002579.1:0-13258 GCA_024721195.1 Marasmius sp. AFHP31
ACCAGCAGCACCTGAAAGCCGAAAGATGGGGTGTTCCCGCTGTTTACCCGACCTCCAATTATGGATTGCTTTGATAGCTGCTACACGAGTTCCCGGAAGACACTGGCCTCGCTCGAACTGATGCTCGGCTTTGTGAGATGCACCAACGCCGGCAATCGCGCTCAAGAGGCGTTCCCATGCTGCTGTATCGACACACTTGAGGATGATTCAAGTCAGAAGAGCTAACAAGAGACTTACGATTGGCATTCGTCGAGTAGATATGATTGGTTTGGTCTGATCCGTGGTTGATGTTCTGTCGTGCCCCATTGTTAATGTTTTGCATGGATATCTTCGCTGGGTTGTAGCTGGCTGTGAGGTCTGAAGGAGGTGCAATGCGACTGATCAGCTCAGCTGGAAGAACATGAAAGATGGAGGGAAGGAATGAAGCTGTGAACGTCACTTTTTTATAAGAAAGCTGTTTACACGTTGCGGCAGTGTGTCGAAAGCAGTTTCACGAGGCAGTTCCTAAAATAACTTTCAATTGAGGAGGGCCAGGTGCCATCTGCAGCGAGCGTTTAGTGGGAATTATCTCGGTGCGATGTTGAATATGCACCTCCAAGGTCCTTCGAACCTAATGTAATCCACCATTAAGTTCCTCCCGGGGCTCTTTTTGTCCGCTCATCGTTTCCTGGTCCCAGTGGTCAGGCGATTCGAGAGGAAAGATCTGGATTGGTACTTTCCGGTTGAACATCGTGGTCGTCCAAGAGAAGGAGATTACATGAACGCCCGAGAGCGATTTCATGCGGATTCATACGACTACCAAGACCATCGTGCTTCCAGCTCTATCTTACCTTTACAAGTTCTGCTCTTCGCAGCCCATGGGTCACATCAATGCAATGCAGACAAGGAGTATCCATGCCTTATTCTTGACGTTTCATTCTCATGAAGTTTGCGAGGGGGCGTTGTCAATCGTTCGGTGAATGAGACCAACTCGACGGGCGTCGGCCGCGGGGCTGAATCCTCTGAAATACTGAGTTTTGCGTAGCACAAGCGTGGGACCATAAATCGTTTGATCTGTTACAACAGAAGTTACGATTTGAAGTTACAGTTGGTGCGTATATGAGAGAATGTATATGTATGCAGGAGTGAGCGAAACGGAGGGTGGGGCGAAGATATGTGCGTGGCTCGAGGTTGAAATAGAATATCACCAAAAAGGGAGACCGGAGGAAGCAGAGAGGTGAGAAATGGCGTACAAAATGAACACTCAACCACAAAATCCGTGTCGAAACCCAGAATCGCAGAGCAAATCCCAAGCCCAAAGCCCAACAATCAATCACCATACTGATATATAGACAGCCAATGCCCAAAATCAACCTCATCAGGTGCGATACAGTCCCAATCTCTAGTTTCTCCAAACCAACGTGTATCATCGGTGATTGATGGCTTGTTTCCGCTGAGTGTAGCGAGAACTGATTGGCCAGATGCATGAAATCCACGTCCGAGCCTCCGGCAACGAGAATGGTAACGCCCAGTCATCGGTAACGAAAGGACAAGTGTCATTATCGATCCCAATTTTGGATAACAAAAACCCCCTTGTACCGATGAGCATGGCGTAGTCGATGAACTCTGTCTCGGTGAAGGGAAAAACTGGCTCGGAACGTGAATTTCTTGGTGTCAAGCGCTGTCGGGGGTTCTCGAAACTGGCCCTGGCTAACAGAGCGCATGAACAACACCATAAAATTATGAAGTTAGCTATGGCTCAGGCGCTACAGGATCGAAAGGATTAACGAAAGGAGAGGGTCTTGAGGGCTGGGTTCGAGTCAAAAAGAGAGCCAAGTGGCGACGCCAGACTTAAATAAATAACGTCCAGCCACAGATGTAACGTGGGGTACGCGAGAGAGATGAGGTGTTGCAACTTCTGAGGAGCCAAGCCAGAGGAAGGGAAACGAGAAAGAGGTAAGAAGGAGTGCGCTCACCTAAGTAGCCTCACTGCTGACATCGAGGTAACCTCCTTTGGTCATCATCTTCGCTATCCTTCACACATCGTCCTGACTCTCGAGCCGCATCTCTTCCTCGACATCGATGTCGGTTACCAGCCTTGTGGTCCTCCTTATTGGTTGTGAGCACTAAGCAGCGAATCCGGTCCGTTATATGGGCAGGGCGTGCTGGGTTTCGTGCATGCAAGAGAAATCCAACGAACGCGGGGATACTGAACGACTCTGGATGATGGATTCAAGTTTGTAACCGGTCGCATGCCAGCTCGATATCCGCGATCAACAGTTTCCGACGTGGAGAGGACATGGGAGAAGATTTTGGTCGACCTCTTTCGACGAGGGACATCCTTCGCCAGGCCTGTCAAACGCCGGAACCTAGAATCAGAACAAAATCAGCCCAGGTTCAAGAATTGAGGTTTGTGGGTTTGATCGAGGGTAGAAAGAAAGGCCGCGGTACTGGTTGTGCCGAGGGTGCAACGACGGAGGCGATGGTTATGCGACGAGAAAGGCAAAGAAGGCTGGTGAAGATAGGATGGAAGGTACAAACAACGCTCACCTAACAACTTCCTTCCTCGACAGCTTCCGGCCACCTCACCGCTTGAGAACCATTGGGTTTTGGTATTCATAGTTCTAGTCGGCGTATGAGGAATCCCATGGGACAAAGCGTGCATTCTTCATGATGAAAAAGTTAGATGGCAATAGAAACAGAGGGAAGATGTGGCCTACTCTTTTGAATAGATACAGATAGATGACTCTGCGAGTGGTGGCATTTTGCTAATTTCGTTCGAGACCCAGCAGGCTGAGAACTTTTGCTTTTTCCATTTTCTCGATAGAGTCGACCTGATTTTCGTAGTCGACGATATGTGATAGGAAAGATGGTAATGTAAGAGGAAAACGCAAGCGCTTAGTCCGGGCATCAATATTTCAATCTTTGTCTTTCTCTTTGGGACCTGCATGACCAAACACTCACCAGAGATTCTCCGCCCTCCCATTTCCTCTTTGCCCCATGACGGAACTGCTCTCATAGCCAACGAGATGACTTGACGAACCCGAGAAAAATTGGAGCAGTGCCATTAACGATGCAGCTCGCTTTGGCAACCGCAGGAGGACCCCCGAAAGCCCACCAGGGGGACTTTCGCCGAGTCGGACAAATTTACGAAAAAAATCGCAAATTCCTGTTCGGAAGTCGGACAAAAATGGTCTCCTGGCGGCCTGTGCCTGGTCACTAAGGTCGGACAAAATCAGCCCATGGGGGGCAGATGGGAGCCGTATAGTTACTAACAAAGTGCAAAGTATCAATCTCCCTTAGTGTAGTGGTAGCGCCGTTTGTGTCGCCGCGGTGTTTTTTGAACCACTGGTACTCAGTCTCAGCGCTCAAACCCGCCTAGTACGTAAAATTTATATCTCTTCTTTTTGCTCAATCTCTCAACTGATGGTTGAGGGGATCGTTCTTGATTCTTCACAGCCGTTTGATGCTTCAAACTGTTATTGTAGTAGATGTACTGAATTCCATGTCTCGAGAGTCGAAACACATCTATTATGGTACTTGGGACTCCTAGCGCCGCAGGTAGAAAAATTTTAGGGAAAACCGGGGGCCATTTGAGAGTCGGACAATTTGGTCCCATATTCCGCGCCCAGATGTCGGACAAAAAGGCCTATTGGAGCGAAAGACCCCCTGGTGGGCTTTCGGGGGTCCTACCGCAGGTGAGTAAATATGCGGGTGCCTGCTTTCCTTGTAGCTATATTTCTCACAGCCTGTTCAGACGTAACTCGGAAGTAGGAGGCGAACCTCTCAGTCTGTTTATAGGTTTAAAATCGAAACCAACGGCCGCGCGAATCCAACCTTGGTACGCAACCTTTCATGTGTCCTCACCATCAGTCGACGCGCATAAAGACACGAACGCGATCGAAGTCGGCAAAAACGCATTGCTCATGTATCAAAATCTTTCCCCCCGCGACGCATCTGCGACTGCCATCCATCCTGCCTCTACTTTACGTTTCGCCCACCTCACTCGTCGTTCACGCTGGATCGCAATGTACGACGATACAAAAGAAAACCCTCGCTACAGTCTTGGGTTCGAGGCCGTCCTTGGGAACAAGTAGATGAGAAAAGAGACGTGGGGAAGAGCTGGAAACCTTGAGCGGGTAGATTGGCGTGGAGAAACCAAGGACCAGGCAGAACTCCTCCACTTCGTTTTTGCCTCTCAGGATCCACTGGCACGCTTGCAGTACCCCATGATTCAGTCTGGATTACCGACACCCGCTGTCGAGACCTTGTCGACTAAATCTGGCCGTCACAACGCCTGATCGCGAACGGACTACCAACAACACCAGGCAATATCAGGCAGTGATCATCGCGTGCCAATAACAAGCAGTTATGATACTTGTTAGGAAATGGTTCGTCATAATACTATGAGTACCTGCTACAACTGGCCTTCGAGGAGAGTTTTTGTCGGGAGACCCCGAGCTTTGTTATGTCGCCCCAAAGCTGCACACAGTGGCCGACCTAGCTAGCAGCGGCCGTCCTCCGACGCTCCTGGCCCACGTGAATTCTCAAGCGTTCCGACCTGACTCCTCCAGCCACCATCGGGCACTAGTCCGGCGGAAAGTAACGACGCGTACCAGGCGTCCCTTCGGCCTTCCTCGTGGTTTTCCTCAGTGAGAAATCATGCCAAAATATGTGGTCATGGGGATATTCCGGAGGAGCGAAGCTCGTCGAGACCTTCGAGATGACATGGGTGTGTAAGTAGGAGCATCGGGTCGAAGTTCGAACGATGGTGACAACGATGGTGGGGACCTTGCGCTTTTGGGTCTGGATGATGACAGGAAGAGAGAATGCAATGGGAGACTGGTCGTCGGCAAAGAAACAGTAAGGGCAGAGCGAAATGGTAGGCTGTCGTGTGATGTGGATGGTATGTCACTGGGGTGAACATCGGTTAGGGCTGGTCTGTTCGTACGATGGAGGTACTGACAGATTTACCTTTGAAACCCGAAATGTGCTATAGCTTGTTGATATTATGAAGGACAAGAACAGAGGACTCATCCCAGCAGTCTGGCAATCTTCCTACAGGCTATGTTCCTTGTGTTTGTCTTCCAAAGGGCAAAGATTTCCAATGCGGATGTCGGCTGGTGTACGTCTGCTTCCACTTTGCCCATGGCAAGGCAAGAACTTGTGCCTTCATTCCTTCCGCGACTGTGTCCGGTAGTGTCTATTGAGGAGAATCGTTATTATCGGCGCAATAGAAGGAAAGGTAAGAAGTGGAACTCGAGTTACAATGCTCACCTCGACCCATGCAAGTAGACCCTTGTGGACTCCCTCTTCTTCTGAAGGATGGAGTTCCAAAGCCGAACACTCTTTTGCGAGTTCAAGAAAGGTCCGGTAGAACGTAACTAGCTCTGTATCGAGACAACAATGTCGCAAGAACGACGAATCTGTCAAGTTAAGAAAAGTTTCCCCTAATTCGGAAGTGGTGGCATTGTCCTTCACACTGCGGGCAAGCCTCTCGAATTGGGAGACCAAGAACTTGAGCGCCTGCACACAAGCTTCCTGGTATGCTCGATGCCACGTATCGCCCGACCCGTTGCCTCCAGAGAGATCACAATCGCATTCTGTGAGGCGCGGTCGTTGACCGGCGCTGGGTTGTGTGATACCAAAGCCAGGGAGAGCCCAAAGGTATATGATACGCGTAATAACCCAATACACCATTTCCTCTGATAGAGACACGCAGGAAGGCCATTCGAGATGAAAACACCCAGGAAGATATCGGAATTTGCGCGTAAGACGGTTCATAAGACCAAGCTTGTCCTCATTTTCATTGATTCCGTGGTCATGCTAGCAAAGGGGTTTGGAAAGACGTAATCGTGTAGATAATGATTGCTAGACTTACATACGTCTTCACCCAAGAGTCTAGTGGCTCAAACAGGCCTTGCCAAGAGTCGTCCCTGTCCACGAAATACGGGAAGGCAAGATCAACATTCCACAGATCATCCAGTAATTCCCGAGAGGGCTTGGGAATCGACTCTGCGCAGAACGAGATCCATCGTACTAAGAACATTTTAGTTTCTTGGCCATGGAGTTGGTCGAAGCTACACATGCACGTAAGAAAAGGTTTGCGACTCGTGGCAAGGACAAGTGACTTCATACCTATAAGACCGTATTTTACTGGTCGTGAGGTTCTGAAGCCAACGTCGTACAATGTCATTGAGTGTGGGCAACCACGGTTCGGAAACCGTTAGCTGACTAAGCCATCATTTCGCGAAATTCATCGCGCTGGAGACACGTCTGTTCCTCTGGTCCATTTCTCGCCTTCCCACTGGCCTTTCGGACGGATTTGTGATATCGGTACATACTAGAACTAGTTGAGATACATGATAGACAAAAATATTATAATTATGTATAGTAGTCATCTTCTGAATCATAGAATTCCTCGAGGTCACTCGCATTGACCTCGACATCTGAGGTCTCATCCCGCTGCCCCCCCCGTTTCAATCCCTCCATGTGCATCCTTGAATACCCGAAAGACAGAGAGGCCCATCCCTCTATATCTCTCGAGAATCTCTCTCAGCCGGTCCACTTTCTCAGCTCGGGGACCCCATCCACTCGGAGACCCATTGGGAACAAGGTCCTTGATATGCTGAGGGCCATGTCGGGCGTGCCAAAAACGCGTTTTCCCATGTTTAGGACGCGCTAGCGCGAGTAGGAAGGCCAGAGAAGCAACAACGAGACGCGTCGTGGACGCGAAGGAAATGTTTGACCGTGTTTGTATGCACCCTCTGACGCCAAAAAACGGAATCGATGAACAGGGCACGGGTCACCGATCGGACCGTCGGGATTTCCCTAAGAGAGTGTTCTCATCATTTCCACTAGAGGAAATTTTGATTTTCGACCTGGAACCCATTCAAATTGCTAACTTATGTTCAGGAAACTACAACGGAAGTGAATAACTCTGCGACAATTTCAAATATAGAGAATTCCTCTAGTAGAAATTCTCAAGTCAGCCCTATGATAAATATCCGACATTAAAACCAACCTTTCGAGACCCACACGATGTTGTAGTTTTCAGCGAGAATGTGAGTCGCGAAATTTGGTGGGGATTCCAAATCGGGAAGCTAACGCGTCGGAGTTTGAATTGGCAGGGGATTGCCCACACTCAATGTCATTGGTCCAGGTGGGTATGTTGATATGAAAATGACGTGATCTCGTCTGCTCGGCCAGATAATCTCGGAACGAGGTGTGGTATAGGTTGATGTCGTCCCCCCAGCCCCCAATATTTAGTACCGAGTGCATTACCCGCAACGTCAAAGCCACTTGTCCCACAGGCAGTTCGAACAACATCTCAATACATGCTGGGGATTTTGTATTATCTGGAAGGACAAGAATAGCTGCAAGGATGGGGAGAAGTTCCTCGCAGTCTGGGTGGGCGCCGAGTATGAGATCGTAAAGTGCGTCGAGCTCGGGATATGGAGATGTCCTGGACCGATGAGCCAGGGCATTGTCGAGGATGATGCGAAGCTGTGTTATAGGGTGGTTGTACGCAAGCCAGATAAACTTGATGACCGTTGATGCATAGATGAACTGACCGCAGCTGCGTACAACCAAAGTTTCGAGATCTTCCTCCGAAGGCCAGGGACTCGGGAATCGGACTTGTCCATACTTCCGACTGGTGGCGATCTCCCGAAAGTGGTGGATAAAATATCGTCGGATGTCTTTGCGAGTCGTTAGGGAATCATCCAAAACAATTGTTTTCGAAAGTTGAAAGAGAGGTTCATCTGCAAAAGCTTCCTGGATCCATGATTCTGGGCGACTGCAGATTAAGAATCGCAAGGGAAAGTCGGGTGCTTCTCTATAAGCAGATTGGATGATGGAGAGGATGCGTGATTGGGCTTTGTCGTCGCCACACTCATCCAGCCCGTCGATGATGACGATGTTAGAAACGACTGGGGTACCTGGAAGATCGGTGAAGAAACCCCATAGGGATCGTTGCCCACTCCACTCCAGGGTGGGTCCAAGAATCAGCTCATGAAACTGGACTTCCAATTTGGCTTCCAGAACTCTAGGATCCTTCGAGATCTTCTGTTCGATACGATTTCGCATTAGTCGTGTTGTAGAGGCAAGATCGTGTGCAATGGTGGGTATGAGCGTGAAGGGATTGCTACGTTTGGGGTCGGATCGAAAGAAGAAGTACGAGGAGGCCAGAACGCCCTCGGTCTCGCAGGCCTGCGCAACGGTCATGGCAATCGCAGATTTTCCCATTCCGGCAGCACCCGAAAGCCAGCAGATAGGGCACTTCTGCTGTTTTTTCGACCTCCAATCGTGAATCGCTTTGAGAGCTGCTACACGAGTTCCCGGAAGACAACAGCCTCGGTCGAACTGCTGCTCGGCTTTGTGAGATGCGCCAACGCCGGCGGTAATGTTCATCAGCCGTTCATATGCAGACGCTGTGTCGACATAGTTAGTGAATGTCAAAAGAGGCAACAAGAGACTCACGATTGGGAATTGTCAAGTGGTAATTGTTTGTGATATCTCGACCTGCATAGTTCATTTCTTCAACCACCTGGCCAACCTGACCCCCGCTAGTGATGTTCTGGTACCCGCGATGGTTGATATTCTGGTCTCGGCCATGATTGAGGTTCTGTACTGCTGCATCATGACTGTATTGTGGAACGCGACCAGGACGAATTTCCTGGGTTGACATCGTGCTCGCCGAGCTGTCGTAGGCACGAGAGAACGATGTGCTTTCAAGACAGCTGATAGTGTGAGCGTTGCCGACTCAGCTAGAGGAGCATGAAGAACGATGCATCCACAGGGCAGAAGAGACAAGGAGCTTTTCGAGGTTGCGATATGGTGGAGGCGGCGGTAGAAAGCCGCTAGCGACTTTGCTGTTCAAGGCTTGACACCTGACTATGTTCGACCAAACATAGCGCTGAACAGCATGATAACTGACGGATTCCGGCAGCTGGAAGCAGGTGATGTACCCACGACGAGGAGCGCCTACCCAGTGGAGATTGTCGGTGTCTTTGAGGCCCAGCATCATCGTTGAATGCATCCGTTATAACCTGGTCATCCTTCCTAGACAAAGTTAGGTGAGTGTCAGATATTCGAGAAGATGAAATTCAATACTCACATCGTGATAGATCATTAAGAGCTCGTCTTCGTCGTTGAGTATATCCGGTCGTGGGCATCATTGTGGTAGGAGAGATAGAAGGCCGGGCCGATAAGCGCCCATCGCGGATGTTCGACGACCATGAGTGGTCAATTTATCATCTTTCATGACCAGGATCACGGCAAATCATCACTCTACTTTCATTCACACTGCTCTGACAAATTCCTCTCAGACAAGAGCTTGTGCTCAATGCCAGACTGAGCTAGTGCCATGCTTCTGAAGTACTTGGGTTCCGAATCCATCACTCCGACTATCCACAGTTTCACGACGCCAACATCCAACATTTTCCGAGATCTCACAGCTGTCGACATAGCCATACGCCGATGAATTACATTTTCTCTTTATATGAATTCTCGCACTTTTTCCCAAAGAGGAGTCTTTGCACTCGGAGAGTCGGAAAAGGATGGGCGTTATGAGAGGCTTGTTAGCTGACTCCGACTGGACGGTGTGTATGTATACCTGCTACATTTTGATTTATTCATTTTGACAGGTTCCATAAACCTTCTAGCCAACGCGTTGCGTCCCCTGTACCCTACAATACGACTGGCATACCTGTTCAGATCAGACCTCAGCAAATTCAGAGGCGCGCGAAATTCGAATATCGATCCCAAATTGCCCGCCAGTCGGTTTCCCATTTCTCAGCCGACCAGCAACTCGCCGGTCATTCGCTGAATTTGTCCTATTCACATCAAGTGACATTCGTGGACTGAAGGCTTTCAGTAGCAGCAGGAACAGCTCCTTCCTCCGATTCTCCTCACGTTCCTTGCATCCTTCGGCGCATCTTGAATGTCCTTGATGACACCCCCAGCTAACAGTCAGCGGGGGTATGGTCGATGTCACTGAATATTCCCTTCATCTGACCTCGCTTTCCTGCCACATGCATGGTCTTCAGTGTATTGATAATGGACCGACTCCCTAACGATCTCGGACGATTGCATGCCCGTGCTAGCTCCTTCCCGAGGACTACCGGGAACAAACTCTGACTCCTCCATTCCCGAAGAGTCTCCTCTCTTCGCCTTTGGTGCAAAACTGTACCCTACGAAGGCAGTGCGATGTATGCTTCGCTGTAATACTCGCTTCCTACCCTTGCGAGCGCGTCACTGGGCTTAGGCCCAGTCTGTGATGCTGCAACGGCGTCGACAATCCGCCTCTCATTCTCAACATTGCGGCGGGCCAGAGATCCTGTGTTTAGACTCTGGCCAACCTTCCTGCGTTATTAGCATCCACTACGACGAGCGGAGAAGTTGATCGAGGTGGTGAGGTCGTGTTCGGAGCGGTGGGGCTTTTTCGAGATTCAAGCAGGGCGGTTTGTCGAGGATAAAAATTCGGTTCAGGATGTGCTTGAGCGTGGCGTTCAAAGCTGGGTGGATGGCACTGTCGAGTCTTATAAATTCCCAAAGATGAAGAATAGCTATGGTTCCTAACTATGCGCCGCCATACGCCAACAATGGAATCCCGATTGGCGTGGACTATCTAGGGAACAGAGAGGATGCTTACGAGGAGAGGAATCATTGGAGGCGGGAGAGAATATAATTGACACATGCGGGGACAGGTGAGTGAGTCGGCCACTTATTTGATTCATTCAGATATGCTTACGGTCTTCGAGACACCACAGAGCTGAGACTCGCCCTTGTGAACGTACACCCTAGAGGACGTCGAGTCTTGAATCAGGGATACAACGATAAAGGGCTGTCGACAGCCCTGGTCACTAGTGGTGTGCTCAGACTTAAGACAAGAAACGTCTAGCGCTGGAGAGGCTGATGCCGACGGAACGCGTTTACCCTTCGGAATCTCTTATTGAAATCGTGTACATGGTGCCATTTACCTATATCACCCACCTCGACCGTGTTCCGGTCGCTTATTCGTACAGAACTCAGAGGAGCTCATTCTTCATCGGTAATAGTAGGCACTAGTGACATTGCGTATCACTCATAAGCAATCCTGAACCTTCTGCAATCGCAAACAGATCCCGGGATAACGCTACAGATACTTGATAATACATGGTGCAGTGCAGTCCGAGGACGGTTTCGTTGGCGTATCTCGGTCGCGTCACCTGGAGCCGGACATAGTGGCCAATCATAGTCTCGCAGCATCCCTCGCCCGCTGTCACCCCTGGCCCACTCACATCCGCTGGCTGAACCGCAATTCCCAAACCTTTTTCAATCGTCATCGGAAGGTCTCAGACCAGTCCGGCGGCAACGAGCGATGTTTCCACCAGGCGTTCGTTTCGTTTCCTCGACGAGAATATATGGGTTTGGGTATATAATAGTTAAGCTCGGCCTATTCATACGTCGGCAGTGTTGCAAAGGTTGTTTTTGAGACCTAAGATTGGTTGTGAACAATGATGGAAAATGTCTATCCTGGCAGTCTATGAGGCTTCCCATGTACCGTCCCATTCTATTCCCCAAACACTAAGCCTTTTTATTGTTATAACGTTTGCGCCACGCCTGCTCCCACTGTTCCCATGGCAGGGTAAGGACTTGTGCCTTCAGCACTTCCCTATATTCGGCGAGTCCGTCCGGGATGGTCTATTGAGAAGGATATTCGTCAATCCCGGCACAGTACAATGATAAGCAAGGGATTGGATCCAGAAATACAATGCTCACATCTAACCATTCAGACAGGTACTTCTGTGCATTTATTCTCGACTGTTGGTTGACCGCCAAAGATAGACGCTTCTCTGCGAGTCCGAGAAATTTCCGACAGAGTGAAAGCAGCTCTGCATCAAGACAACAATGGCTTAGGAGCGGCGTACGTGTCAAGTTCCAGAGAATGGCCTCCAACTCTGTGGTAGTTTGGTCGCCTTCCGCATCACCGTGAGCAAGCTTCTCGAAATGGGAGACCAGCGCCTTGGCACCCTGCGTACAGGCTTCCTGATATATTCGGTGAAAAGGATCGCGCGACCTGTTGCCTCCAGAGAGATCGCAGTCGCAGTTTGTGAGACGCGGCTGTTGATCATCGCTGGGCTCCGACAGACTTGAACTGAGGCCATTGGGCACCGTGAGTTTGAGGACCTTCCGGAGAACCCAGAGCACGGTGTTTTCCGACGGAGATACACCGGGAGGCCATTCAAGATGAAGTAACCCAGAAACCCCTTGGAGTTTGTGTTTCAGACGGACCACAAAGTCAAGATCGTCCTCGTTTTCGCCAATTTGCTTTTGCTAGCCAGAAGAGGTTGTAAAGACAGGATCATGCACGGTCGAGAATCACTGATGGTCAAACTTACATATTTGTTCACCCATGATACTAGTGACTCCATTAGACCTTTCCATTTATCATCCTTGTTCACAAATCTCATGAAGGCAAGGTCAACATTCCACAGACCACCCAATAATTCCCGAGATGGTTCGATCAACTCAGGCTTGCTGCAGAACATGATCCATCTTAGGAAGAAGGGTTTCGTTGCTTTGCCATACAGTTGGTCGAAGCTACAAATGCATGTGAGAACAGGTTTGCGATTCGTGACAGGGACAAGTGACTTCAAACCTGTAAGTCCGTACTTGATTGGTCGAGAGGTTTTGCAGCCACCGTCGCGCGATGTCGTTTCTCCAGGTGAGTATGTTGATATGAAGATGACGTGACCTCGTCTGGTCGGTCAGGTAGTCCTGGAATGAGGTGTGGTATAGCTTGATCCGATCCCCCGGCCGATCCCCAATGTCCAGTACTGAGTGCATGGCCCGCAACGTCAATGCCACTTGCCCTGTAGGCAGTCCGAGCACCAGTTCAATACATGCCGGGGAATTCAGTTGTTCTGGCAGTACGAGGATAGCTGCAACGGTAGGTAGAAGTTCATCGAGGTCTGGATTGGCGCTGAGTATGAGGTCGTAAATCCCATCAAGCTGGTGGTACGGTGATGTCCCCGACCGACGTGCCGGGGCATTGTCGAGAATGATTCGAAGCTGTTCCGTAGGGTGTTTGAATGCGAGCCGAATGAACCTGATAATAATTGATGCATAGACGAACTGACCGCAACTGCGTTCAACCAAAATCTCGAGGTCTTCCTCCGAAGGCCAGTGATTCGGGAATTGAGCTTGGCGATATTTTCGACTGGCGGCAATCTCCCGAAAGTGATAGATAAGATAACGCCGGATGTCTTCCCGGGCCTGGAGCGAATTGTTCAAA
>JANHQD010002580.1:0-22660 GCA_024721195.1 Marasmius sp. AFHP31
CCGCGGACTATGCGCAACGTCTCATGAGATGCTTCATTCCTACATACGCCGGGGTCCAAAAGAAATCAACCCAAGCTCGGAGACGGCCCTTATGGGCATAATCTCGGGCAGGGAGGAAGATATCGGGAAACTCGTACGACGGATTCGAACGTTTTATCTTGGAGAAAGCGCACCGGCCAACCAATGGATGGTGACTGGTGTCATCGTGAGGGATCAGGAAGGCGAAAGGCTCACGAACAAAAGGATTGAAGTCCACCCTTTAAATGTTGTGCGGGTGACGGAATCCGTGGAGCAGCGGCGAGCAGCTAAGGCGTACATGAAGTCTGCAAGGGAAGCTGCACGTACCAAATGGAGTAGGCATCCAGAGATTCGTCGTTACGCGACCGCTATCGACCCTACGTCTCCTATAGTCCCTGCAGAGTTATAGGTCCCGTATCATGTGGCTTGTTGTATGTACCGTGCAAATTTCACCAGCTCCGTGCGATCGTATCGTCTGGCGGAACGGAGCGATAGCTAAAATAAGTATAGTCTTACAACAGGGTGGGCGGAACACTCGAGCCCTGGCTCTGGCGAAACAGTTCCTAGAATTTTCAAACACCGACCTCACCTGTAGCCACCAACAAGCCAAGGGCCACTGACAACCAGAATTGCGGAACAACAGGGCCCTGCGGTCGCAAACAAACACCACGGAGGTATAACACTTGTCAGATTTGTTTTTTTTTCTTCTTCAGTTTACATCGCTACCATTACAATCCCACAGGAATGTCTCGCTCATCGTCCTCAGCCTCTCCTCCTTCAACCCAACCGCGGGTTACTAACCTCTCTCCGTCCCAACTACAGGGGAACAAGAGAGGGTTTGACGAAGCCATTGACAAGGAAGGGGCTAGGGCAAAAAAGCCACGTCGAGGGTAAGTGTCACGCCACTTTGCTTGGGATACTTCACTCACGTCGTTCATAGCGGCCGCAAGCGCGTCTTTACTCCCAAAACCAAACACGAAGACCTGGAAAGCGCAGCCAAATATTTCAAGAGGAATGTGGACTTCAACATCCCGTTCCATATGGTCGTGATAGAAGGGGTTCAGACAGCCGGTAAGGATGAATGGGCTGCTATCGTCGAAGCACTTCCACCCCTAGATCTTCCACTACCAGACCCTCCAGTCTCGGAGGACAACGCCTCTGCTGGCAAAAGCGAGGTGTAAGTGCCCTTTGCACGTCCTGTTCTCCAGCGCTAACCAACCGTCGTCTAGTGCTGACAACGAGCATCTTGCTCATTGTCAAGAGGCTTGGTCTCTCTTGATTGAGAACCAGCCTGTTGTCGCTGAGTTTGTCGACTACGTTGCAGAGAGTGGCAACATAGAGGGTTTTCTGACCCTTATTTCATCGGTGAGCTGTCGGAGTCGGTCCCACATTTATACTAACCCATGCTGCTATGCTAGATGACCGAAGAGGCCGACCAGATGCTCTGGAACGACAACGCGACCCTCAAGAAGGCAGCGCTAGATCTACTGGAGCCTTCAACTTTCCCATATTCCGTACACCCCAAGCCATCCAAAAAAACCGCGAAAGAGGAACGTGGCGTCAAAAAGAATTTAATTCTCGAGCAGTTTCTTTCCTGGAACGACATCATCCCGTACAGAGACGACGACGAGGCCGGCCCGCTGTAAGTTTGTACGCTTCCTTCTTGGTTGAAACAAGCATTGCTGACCATACATTTCTCTAGTATCTTCGAAGAATATCGGTCAATCGTTGACCCAAAAAACCTGTGTGCCGTGGATCTTCCAGCACTCTTGTATAACCCAGACATGGTGGAAGAGGATCTGCCGACAAAGGGCTTCCTCTTTTCACCTTTCCTGGTCCGGGTGAGTTCAAAATGCCTGATTATTCGCCATACCGAGCTTACCACTTGCCCCAGTGTGCTCAACACATCCTCACCTCCGAAAGCTCGGTCGGCCAAGATCCCGCCAATGGCAAGACCCCGGCAACGATGAAGAAGAGAGAACATACGGACAACGCCGGGAAAATGAATATGTATAAGGTACCGATTCGTTTCATCGCCTATGTCGCCACTCTTGTAAGTCACTCGTGTTATTCTCGTCAGGCCGCTTTTGACACGCATCGCTACTAGGCTCGTTTCGCACTGTCAACCGTTCCCCGGTGGGGTAGCGACGACAATACTTTCGACTTCACACAGTTCTACTACCTTATAATCAAGATGTTCAGCAAAATGTTACCGAGCGACCAAGAAGTCATCCTCAAGTTTTGGAACCTGTACGTTGAGCGTGTGCTTTCATTTCATGACTCTGGCACTGAACAATTGTAGTTCAATCTTTGGTAACGCGAAAGGCCGTATCCGACGCTCCAACCCGTCAGCTAGTGTCACCGAAGGCTCTAATGCCGACCTCTTCATGCAACATTGTGAAGAGGCTGCTACCGCGGCTGCTGCTGCTGCTACTGTTATAGCAGCGGCAGCCGTCCCTGGTCATGATGTTAATGGGAATGATGATGGTCCGGATGCTACGGCCGCTGGTGCTGGTGACGCTTAAATATTCCCTACCATGTAATCCATTTTGTACACGTATCAGATGCCCGCTGGGGCACAAAAAAAAAAGTTTATCATGATCTCTACCTACCACATATACTGAAGCGAGCTCCCTGTGTCTGGAACGGATTGAACCGAACCATACAAGCTAGAACGACTTTGCCCGGGTTCGTCATCCTGCGTCTCCTGAGTCACCGGCGCTCAGGATGTCGATGCCTTGTATATCGACGACAGCCTGATGGTGACAGTGTTCGCGTCTCAGGCTAATAAAACCTTACCGTCTTGTTCAGGCTACTCAACATTATATCATATGTCGTGCCTAACGAAGACGGGTCAGCTAACCCGTCCTGACGAGACCTGATCAACACACTTGGACCTGTTGACACTGTTCATACACGTCATCCTGTCCTTCCCCGGTCCATTCCTATCAGGTTTGTCTTTCCTTATCAACGACTGTTCAATTCTCATTATGCTATTTATACATGGAAATCTATTGTCATTTACGTTAATGCTAATCATATATTTCCAGTATGAAGCTCGCAAATCATGTCGTTCAACACCATCAGGCGGCCCTCAGGCGCGACTAGGCTAGAGATTGCTGATTTCAGCTGGCAGCACCGACCAGTCCGTGGTCAGGTACTCATGCTTTCGCTGGTGAATGGGTAACAAACAAGTACTACAAGTACGTCACAGAAGAGGGTAACACCAGCGATCCCGATACCTACGTGGCACACCTTATCATTGTCAAAATGACCATGTCAGCCTTTAATCCAAATGTACGGACCCAAAGCTCGACCGCAATTGCGATTCGAAAGGTAGAAATGGTGCCCGAGGGCGCTCAGAGAGGTCACTGTGGGGAGAGTCGACGTGTAAAGCCGAGATAGGTAGATTCCCGACCGAATTTGCGTCGTATATCTACCCAAATCTGATGTAGGTCGAAGTATGAGGTTTAGGATAATTCATGTCTTCCTACTTTGTACTGATGAAGTTCCAGATATTTTTATGCAATCTTAGAGTGACAATCGGCTGAAACGGATTCAAGGAGCCAGAACTTCATGTACGCCACGGTGGGGCAACATGAGAACGACCCAAACGATGCTTTCGGAGATTTCTGAGTGGCTTTTGTCGGTGGGCGCCTGTACGACTGAAACCATCAGCGCCGCAATTTAGAGGTGGGTTCCACTGACATGCTAACAAGCTTTTGAAACTGACTAGTCGTTTTAGATCGCTAACGGTTTCTCAGGCAAGCGCATGGAGTAAGGGGCACGAGATCTGTTTGTATGAAAACTGGATGGGCGTACTGGTTTGTAGCTGTCCTTTCATAATTACTGACCCATTTCGCTCAATTCGTATGGGGGTTTCGATGTGACAAAAACATTTGGCGGAGGGTTTTCGTATGAACCTCGTGTGACCAGTGACACCCCAAAAAATTCGTATGGGAACCCTGAGCATCCGAGTTGGAACCAGCGGCATATTTACATCCTAACCGGTGTCATCGGCATATTTGAATGTTTGGGCTTGAAGACAATGGTGAGGGAAGAGGTGAGAAGGAAGGAAGGAAGAAATTGGGATTCTGAAATGGTAGGCAGTGTTGGTCACCGGAAATCGGGCCGCCTGAAATTTCGGTCACATACCGGGACAATTCGTATGGACCCCTTGTGACATAGTGACCATCCGAAAAATTTTTGCATATGGAAGGCCATCAGGAAAAGTGCAATAGGCAATTTCATGCAGTATTAAGGCAAATATTTGAATAAGTATGAATAATTGTCATAATTATCCTGATTATGCTCGTTACACATGTCCCCTGATAACGGAGGCATAAGTCTTCAAGTGATTTCGAGACAGTTGGCATAATTTCGTACGATTTTCGCGACAATTACACTGCATTTTTGCAACTATAATAATTGATATAGCATCAGGTTTGAACTATATCACAATAGGAATACCCTATAAATACCACTTCATTGGTGCAACAGTTGTGTAAAAGGCATATATATTCACGATATATAATACGATAACACAACTAAAAGACAACTACAGTACGGCTACACTACCACAAAAAAACCCTGACTACAGCTGGCACTGACATCCGGGCGAGTTTGAAGAGTAAGACGTGACCCACGGAGCGTGCTAATAGAGCTCCAACATTGTGCGACAATACTGGAGAGGGAGGGAGATAGGAGCGAGGAATAATGAGAGAATGTTAGCACAGGCATAAAAAAAGAGACACGACGACATACCAGGAAGCGTGCGCGAGACATATTGAGGTCTTCAGAGCGCGCGGGGTGAGTTGAAAGGGTGCCGGGGGTGGGAAAGTGTGTACTATTGAGCCCATTCAGTAACTCAACGGATCTGTGAGACACATACACTGACCTGTTTGTTGGCAGTGCTCGAGCCTTCTTGGATGGCTAGAATCAGGGTGGATACAAGGATATTCATAAGAAAAGAACACGAAAAAAAATGTACACACACGCACCCTTAGCTTATTATCGTGCTTCACAACCAACCCCATTCCCAACTAAGAGCTTGAGGACAATGCGAGCCTGAAAAGAGAAAAGAAGAAAAAAAGAGTAAGGATAGGCCGAACGACTGGAGAAACAAATCGGGAGTACATACCATGATGTGGTTTGGAGGTGGTTGAGGGACTTCGAACTTAAAGGAATTAATTTGTTGTGTTGACGAAGGTGGCTTCGGAAAGTGCCGAGAAACTATGCAGTTGATTCCCACACCCACTTCAGCTTGGCTTTGTTTGGTCCTTCAACTTTGTGCGTCACATCCTGCGGCTGCTGGCGAGTAGATTGCAAGATAGAGATAACCAGTGCTAGTGACCCGTGGTGGTCCCAGTTCGGTTCGAAATACACTACCCGACAGGTGCTGGTAAACATGATCATAGCCGTCTTTTAGTTGTTCCACAACAATTTTATGCTGTAGTTTATGTTATTAGTACTTTCTCGATGTGGACCGGTACCCTAACCAGCATGACAAAGAATTGTATCAACTATAGATTAGCACGGAATAATGTTTTCATTGATTTTGAATTCCCCATCCTCTGTTATTCATATTACCGCGAATCTGGAACATGATTCATCCTCAGTGAGTGTGGACCCGAACAATATCCGACTGAAGGTGCATGTTCAATTCATTATTACGATAATTAAGGTAATTATCCATAAAATGTCCTAAACGACTTTTCCTGATGGCTGTGTGATGTGTGACATACAAATTGAGCGAAATGGATCAGTATGGACTTCTTTGAACAACCTTATTACTTCTACAGTGCTTACTCCACTCTGCGTTCCACTTGGTGTCAAGCTTGATGATTTGAATTGAATGGGCACATCTTACGACTTCATGTCAGCACCGGTGTCCGCAATGTCGGGAAACATATACGCAAATAGGAATGTACGGGTCTCTACTTCTATTCCCCGATTCGTTCAGGTCAGTTTCGTGGGAGGCCCAGTGGAGAAGGGAACGATAGGGGAGTTGGATAGGCTCTTGCGGTACGAAGGCATGGTCCCGTTTGATAAGACTTTGTTTTTCCTTCTGATATTCATAGATATCTGTACCTCCACCTCTATGTTTTATCCTCGATTGCTTTCACAGGGACTTTGTAAGCCATACCGGTTTCGACAAGGAATCACCTACCCACGAGAATTAATTCAGCGCCATATGGGGGCCTTCGATGATTTTGTCTGATCTCCATCTCGCAGATACAGAAACAACGTTGCTGTGACATCCAAGCTTCGATTCCGACTGTTCGACCAATCGGGGCTACTGTCCGATTCCTACCCTTGTGCGCCAATGCAACAATGCCTCCCGCTACCCAAGTAGCGACTGACCATGATCGTACCCTTGGAGATGGTCATTGTAATTCGGCATTTGACGGTATGACTGAGGTGACGTCGCGGATGTCACCTCTTTGGTACAGGTTCCGAATCCCTGAGCTACATGTCGACACATTCGAGAGGGTACGACTTTTGCAGAGTCCATGTTCCACGACGGGATTGTGTGAGCTGAGACAACGAAAAGCGTGGAGTGAAAGCCTCATACCGAGCTCGAAATCTTAGATTTCGATAGCTGTTTTGAATTTCTGGATCTTGTGCTCATAGCAAGAAATAATCCGACGAACTCACGAGAATGAATTTCATTCTGCTTCTTGGCCTCAGCGACCACAAGATTACGACCCTTAGGTTTTCTCCAGCTCGCGAGTACAGAAGACTCATAAGACTTCAGGTAAAATCAAAACTGGAGGCCAATTGACGGGTGTTGAATCAAGGACAAGGCCCAAATCAAAAACTCCAGCGTTGAAACTCGCCGGTAAGAGGGTAGGTCCGGTGTGGAGGCTCAGGTAACGAGGCGCGAAAACCCCTTGGCCATATTGATCAGACTGTGCTCACATCGATGTTTTGGTGGTCGACATGAAGGTTGAGCTCACACGACTGCAATATACGGGAATCGGACGCAACAGATTCGAGGAACCAGGGATATATTTTTTGAGCATACCGAGGTCCGAAGACATATCGACGAAATGGAAGAGCACGCTAGTGAAAATGATTGATGATGCAGATGTTTGACAGGGACGGTCCCGCCTAATGCAGTAAGAAACGGACGATGAATCAGTAGATATCTGAGGGAAACCAAAAAGAAAACCGACGATCTCGTAGAGAGTAGTCTTGTGAAGGCGTCCCTTTGGGCTTAACGGGTGACGAGCGAATAACACTTGCTATCGGTGCGGAAATATGCACAAATTAAATGCGCGTGAGGCGTAATGCCCGATGTTGGTGAATGAGAATGCGGGTACATGGTATCGAAAGATCAATAGGACACACCATCCTTGATCAGAGGGTCTCTCTGTACAGATGGCAGCTTTGAAGGTGACTGATACAATGAAAAGAAAGGCAAGGTTATACTAAAGAGAAGTGCAATCTGGCGTGAGTCGTTACCCTCGCTGCGGATAATGCAGAAATGACACATATATTTATGCCGAGAACCTGAGTATAAAAATAAATAAATGAGAGCCGAAAGGTACGAGGTACGATCTTCCGGAGGTTTGATGATGGCCCGTTCAATATTGAGCAGAGAGGACCCAATGTCAAACAGGGAGACCGATGGAGTCGACATCATTGATTGGAGAGGGAAATCCCCTTCAACCTGTAGAAGAATTGCCTCTGCGAGCTCGCCGGCACTCAACAGAAAGAAAGGATGAATGGAAGTCGTGAGCTTCACGAGGAGGAAACAAACATTCACGAGAGCCATGGCGCCAAGATGGCTGTGAAAGGAGAAATGACCATGGACGACGAGTACAAGGCACGAAAGGGAGCCATGAAAGCAGTCGAGAAGGTGTTGGCAAGCCTGGCTCCTACATCATGCTTGGTCGTCTGCCTTCGCAATACCGCATCAATTTGTTAAAGTTATTGCATACGCGAGGGTGAGGTCCAGACAAACGAGACCTTTCCAAAAAGAAACGGTCCTCATTTTTGCAGCCTTTAGCTGCCACACAGAAGGGAACAGCGTTGGATTGATAGATTTAGGGAAAAATACAAGAATGGCGAAAGAAATCGTGACGGAGAGAAATCGAAAGGGGGTTGCAGACGAGACGCCGTAGGCCATTGTTCCAGCCAATCCTGTACAACCTTCTCTTTTCGTTCTTCTTTTCAAGCTACAAGCAGTATGCGCCAGGAGAACCTAGATAGAATGAGACATGGGGAGATCAGGTCAACGTTACGAGAGAAGAAAAACGCCATGCGCCGTTATAAGAAAATCAAGGGTCTGAATGGGTAGGAGAAACAAACGAAGCAGTGTAACACACCGTTAACCCTAAAGTCGATCTAATGATTCCATCCGACCATCTTTTGTCACCAGGGGAGGTGGACCAGTAACGGCAAGCGAGAGGTGGACCAGTGGAAGTATGAGAACAAGCGAGAGTGTCTGTACGTATTCAGAAGGTTTGAGCTTGAGGGTAGGTCAACCACTCTTCGGAATCTCAGGGCCGACTCCAAACTTACGGAATGCTTAACTCTCGACGTTCGACCCACACGACCGGGAAACGGTGAGCTCAATGAACACAATGACCACAAGTGATGCTCGGCAGTCATCAGTACCGGACTTCGAGCGATTCTGCTGCGCAATTAGAGGACGATATTCGGAACTCGAACATAACGCCAGCGAGAAGGCATTGTACGGTGAAGAAAAGATGGATCAGTCGGCGACGAGACCCACAAGACAGCAGGTACGATCTATCGGCGACCATTGTTCCATGATATATATCAAAAGTATTTCACAAACCTCTGTAGCTCCGGGAGAGCCCAGTTCAATATTGTATCGAAAAACATTGTTAATGACGATTGACATCCTACTCTGCCTACTGAAACGGACCGGACAAATAGAATTAGTCACACAAAGTTGAAGCCTGTCAGCTCGTAAAAGCAGACGTGAAACGTTATACTCTACATTTGTTGTACGAGTGCATATAATACTCTATAGACACATCGGGAGTAGCGACGAATGAATCAAGTTGGCAGCGGCCCCAGTCGATCCAGTCCGTAGAACTTCCTGTCTCAAATCCTCTGCTATACTTCCACACCACTCTCAAACATCAACACGATAATGACCTACTATGTTCCGAGCCAAGGAGGTTTTTTCCTTCTTGCATGTCTTGCAATGATTAGATGAATCAATCATGGTCAGTTTTCTGATGGCTGGCTTGTCCCTGAGGGATCTCCACGCTTCTTTAGTTACGGCGCACTGCCAACGACATCCCGCGATTTGCATTATTATCCACCGCAAACGCAGGTCTTGAGGCCCCACAAAATCTGGGGGCGGGATGATGCAAAATCCGGTCTTTAAGCCCTGGAAGACCGATAGGAGATGTGTGGCATATCGCTTGCTACGTCAGGAGGAGGAAGATTTCTATGCGGCACCATTAGTCAATATAGAACAAGGGAATACCGCGAAAGTTCTACCTGTTCTAGCCATGGAGTTATACTTTCAATCTGGCTCCACAAAACGGAGATGCCCGTTTTTTCTGGTGTTCCAGATATCCACTGTACTCTCGAAGGTGCTGTCCACGACATTCGAAGGAAAATGTTGAAGAGTATTAGAAATCCAGTCGCCATAACGCATGTGAAATTAGACCCTTCGTTGAGGTAAAAGGGAAAATTAGGCCATCCCAGGAGCAAAGCATCCAGTGTATTGTCACTAAGCAATTTAAGCACCTCGATTACGAGACATGATGTGGACTCTACCTGTGGTATAACGATTCGGCCTTCAGTTGCATGTCTTTTTTGCTTAGACATTCGAACCACCTAAAAAACAGTCTCTCGTAGTGTTCCCCGAGGGACTCGCCGGGCAGCAAGAGGAGGTACTGAAGGAAAGATGAATGGTAGGCTTTAATCTCGCCTCCGGGTCTTTCGAGGAGACATGAACGCAGTCCCCGAAGTTTGTCGGCGACGGTTGAGTCATCCCATAATAGCTCGAGAAAGTCCCGGGTGATCAGGTGGCGGGGCAGAAGGGTCTTTTTGGCAGGGCTAGTAGCGTGGAGGGTGGCAATGGAGGTTAGGATATCTAAACTTCGCTTTCCTGGAACATATGGACCAATCGTGGATTCCATAATGTGGGTATAAAGCGAATACAATGGCGTGTTCAGAGAGATTGGAGGCATGTTCTGCAATGATGATCCCGGCCTCTTCAAAATCTCTTCAAGCTGTCTCTGTGGGTAGGGATGATATTCGAGGAACCGTACCAGGGTGTGGGCAAATTCGGTTGAACCCATTGCTGTCTCAACTAGTGTCTCCACCTCTCGATTAGATGGCCATCGACGTGGCATAGAAATTTGTTGGAGTTTTTTGGCGGACTGGAGACCCCTGAACCCATTGGTGAGGATATTGCGAACCCTTTGATGAGCAACAGCATCTCCATCAAGCAGGAGGAATTTTGTGTGTGAGGCATTGTTGAAGTGGCCCCACAGATGGTCATTGGGCTGGCTGCAAATCAAAAATCGTAGTGGAAGACCATCTTTCACCGCCGATGCAACCACGGAGAGAACACATTGCTGACCCTTCATCTCGGTGCACTCATCCAATCCACTTATAACCACCAGTAGGGTTACGGGCCTTTTTGAAGCCTTGCCTTGTAACAATGGCCGGGCGACGAGGTGAGCAAATTGAGCCTCCATTGAAGCGCCAAGGAGTCGTGGCTGTAATCGAATTGTGTCGTTGATAAGTTGCTGGAGGTCTTCATTGGACGAGGCGAGCCCATGTGCGATTGCGAGCGCAAAATAACGAGGGTGGTTGATCTCTGGATCTTCTCTTGAAAAAAAGAAGCTACAGGCAAGGGTGCCCGCATTCATGTACTTTGCGGCCACAAGGGCAGCAGTTGATGTCGTGCTCACTATAGGTGAGCCCCGCAGCCAACAGACCCTCGGGTCACTTCTGTTAGTCTCCGGCTTGGAGCAAACCCATGCTGATATTTCATCCATAATTGCTGTAGAGGGTTTGTCTGCCCGAGACACGACCCTTCCGCGACAATCGTGAGCATAGCGGAATCCAATCTTCCTTAGAGTCTCCTCCAAAGGGTCTGGTAGGCTGGGGGCTGAACTGCCTGCTCTGAGTCTGGTGGGCAATGGCAACGGTTGAGACGCACTGTAGTGATAGTTGTATCAATTCCTTCCAATGCTACTCGAACTCGCAACTGTCACCCGCGAGTAAGCCCCGGTCGAGTGAGTGATTGGAGGAGCATTGGAAGGAGTGGCCTTTATCATTGAATTTGCTACACACATCGAAGGTCCGGCCTCTTTTTAGGGTGAATGGAAGACAATTACTGGGATCCAAGGTCGACCCAGAGCCCCCACACATACCATACTAAATGGCCACTTCACTAAGCATGCTGTCTGCTGGCGGGACGCCAGAGTGGATGCAATTCATGGCCGCTCTTGTACCCCCGCAATCTCTCCGGATTAAGACATGATGCCCAAGTCCAAGGCCATTTGAGAGCGCCTATCATTTCCCTGTCTGATCTCTACTGTAGCTGTATAGAAACGCTGTTCCTAATTCCAAGCTTAGTCTCCGACTCTTGATACTTAGTCACCACCAATTTGACTAATCAGGACTACCTGTCTCTTGGTGAATGCATTCTATCCATCGCAAGTAAGGCCTCCCGCTATCCCAGGAACCACTGGATTTAACGACTCCCAACTGCAATGGTGGATAATGATTTGTCAGTCGAATAACATGACGCGGATATCACTTCTTCGTTACTTTTCCGTTCGTCCACTTGCCGGCGCGATCGGGGGAGTGTGAACTGAGACACCAAAACCCCCGGACCCTTCGGATGATAAGTGTGATTCCGAACTCGAACTGAAGAGTAGTCGTTCTTATGAACCCTTTTGATATCTGTCTCGGTTTTCCATACACGCAGCTCGCTCTGGGACCACAACTAAGAGATTTCCTATGGTTGGAATCCATCCTATTGTCCTGGTAAATGTACTATTCAGAACAAATCCATTTCGCTTCTTGACGCTGTAGGCCTGCATGATACTCCAGTTATCACGAAATCACTACCTCAGTATCCTCCGAGTCAGCTCACTATCGGAAGTAGCAAGTATAAGAGGCTAGGGGCTCATAAATTTCGAGATACATCCTGACTGGTTGTCGGGGAACAAGAGCCGGATTGGCGCGTTTCGTGTCGATGGTAGCTAATTGTGTCAACAAATAATCGCACCTGTCACCAGTGATCACCGTGCCGCACTAAAGGATCAACATCTACACTCATGGAAGACAAGAACAAAACTCGACCTCCGCACTGACGAAGATCAACCTCCTTTCATGGGAGGGGTATATCTTCGCCCAATATCCTCATATAATCCAATTCAATCTCTCAAACACCTCGATATCCAGCTTTAATCAAGGCCAATATATGTTGTTATCCGAGCTACAAGTTGTCGTGAAGAAGGGGCCGATCCAAAATATCTGAAGTCAAATTGACTGCAGTGCAACGTCAGCGAGACTCAAGGGTGAGAAATTTTAATACTCACTTTGATTCGCCGACTGAAGTCATGGAGACACCGGTTTCTTTCATGGAGTGATGTTATCTGTGATTACCTTCCAGTCATCTCGTAGACAAATTGGCAGTAGCGACGAATGAACCAAGCTGGAGACAGCCTCAGTGGATCCAGTCCGGCAAACTTCCTCCCACAGGTCCTCCGCAATGCTTGTGCACCACTCTCGGGGATCGACGTAATAATGGTTGACCCCTTCGTACTCACTTCCACCATATTTGCAAATCTCAGCTATCTGGAGCCCTCCGTGGGCTGGATCATCCTGAAGAGAAGTCCAGGCTTCGTGAGTTACATCGCATCGCCACCGGCATCCCGCAATCTGCATGAATATCCATCGAAGACGCAAATCCTGAGATCCCATGAAATCTTGCGGCGGTCGGATGCAAAACCCCCTCTTGTAACCCAAGAAGAGCTCGAGGAGTTGGAGATGATAGTGGTCCCCCCAATTTTCCTTTGCAACGGCAGAGGACGTTCAGTACTACAAACAAGTAAAAGCGCACGTAGAGGTATGTATACCTGTAGCCCCGGAATTAGCTCCTCAATCTGCCTGTAAAAAACGCCCACCCCCATTTGCTCTGGAGCCCCAGATATCCACTCGACCCTTGAAGGCGCCGTCCACGACATTCGGAAGAAATGGGTGAACAAGTGTTGGTGGCTCTCCAAGCAGTCATACTTTCGATAGTGGTTCCTCGAACAATCAGACTCCCGACGGTGGTGCTCCAAACACCCATATGAACCATGACTGGGGTCACCCCAAGAGCAAAGAGCAGGCCATCCCAGGAGGAGAACATTCAATATGTCGCTCCTTGAACAGTTATGAGCATCCACAGAATTGAGAACAGTGGAGTATCAGCATGTAGAGAAAGCCACAATTCATGTGATAGTTGTTTTTGCACGTCGGTCGGCGAGTCGGTCAATGACAGAAGGAACTGGAAGAACAATGGATCATAGGCTTTGATCGCGTCGTCAGGTCCTTCGGAATAGAGACACGAAAGCGATAGCTTCCAAACATCGTCGATCGTGTGTGTGGATCGGACGAACAGGAGTTTGAAAAAGCGCTGGGTAAGCAGATATTGGGGTATCAAGGCGAGCCCGAGAGGGTCGCTGCAGAGGAAGGCAATATTGATCAAGACCTTTATACGCCACTCATGGTCATCTTTTTCACCCTGGCCGGAATATACGATATGTTGATAAAGCGAGAACAACGAAGTATGAAATGACTTGGTGGACAAGCCCTGGATGTCTCCATCTTCAGGATCTCTTCCAGTTGTATCTGCGGCGAGGAATGATGTTGGAGGAACCGGATAAGAGCATGGGCAAATTCAATCTCGCCCGCTGCCTGCTCGACTAGCGCCTCCACCTCTGAATGGGAGGGCCATGATTGCGAAGAATCTACGCGTTCAGATCGAATCCCCCTGAAGCCTTCCATTGCAATAATGGCCGGGCTACGAGGTGGAGAAATTGAGCCTCTAATGAGGCACTGAGGCGTCGGGATCGGGATCGAATAGCGTCGTTTATGAGTTGCCGTAGATCCTCGCTTAAGGAGCCAAGCCCGTGCGCAATGGCGTGAACGAGATGGCGAGGATGATTGAGATCGGGGTCGTCCTTTGAGAAGAAGAAGCTGGAGGCCAGCGTCCCCTCATCTTCGGACTTCGTAGCTATTAGTGCAGCAGCTGTTGACCTCCCCATGTCAGCCGAGCCTCGTAACCAACAAACACTTGGTTCTCTTCCCTCGTTGGGTCCCAGTTTGGGGAGAGCCCATGCACACAATTCTTCTATAATCTCTGAGGAGGGTTTGTCGGTTGCAAGAGTGGTTTGTTGACGGCAATCATGGGCGAATCGAGATTCGATGCGTCGTAGGATATCCTCCAGAGGATCTGGCGAGTTAAGTGCTGGAGGGTGGCTGAGTTTGGTGTGAAATGGAAAATAATTTAAAGACACACTGTAGTTATAGTTATATTGATCTCTTCCGACGCTGCTCCAGTTTGCTGAACCTCCGACTGTCACTTCCGAGTTAGCCAACGTCGAAAATATCTGTGTGGTAGTAGAAGGTGTCTCGGGACGACTGCCTATCATCTCCAAGTTTCGAATGGGAGGCGAGCCTAAGATGAGGGGAGGATAGACAAAGATTAGAAGCAGGATTGAAACAGTACGCCCTCCTACGGACTAGATATTCGCTTTGTAACCCTCTCATCGAAGGCTTGCTCGCTGGTTGCATGCGGCAGGTCATGAGATACATCTCGATCCATTATGCAACCCGGGATTTCGGATGAGGCATGTTGTGAGTGTGATAACCAGATGGGGGAGACGCCTGTGATCGGGGCCTTCGATAGGTACAATTAGATCGAATTCAGTACCAGATAAGGTGGTAAAGTATTTCCCACCGAGGAGCAACAGAGCCTTGAATTTGGGCGGCTTATTGCCTGTGTGACGTGGATAATGTTGGAATGGAATGGAATCTGTCCTTTAACGCTTCTCAGTCACTTCTCGTGACCTTTGTCTACATCGAAGACGAGAACATCGGAGCTCTACGACCAGCGTATTCAGCCTTGTTTTGAGCACCTTCATGCCAGATTGATTGTCGGATAGTGACACGTGGCTTGAGTAAATGCGAGGCTACGAGCATCAGTCCGATAGATCCTGAAATTAACCTCCGCTGAAAGAGTACTGATAAGAATCGCGGTGTTTCAGTGGCAGTGGTCGGGGAACAAGAGTCGAATATGGGGTTTCGGACTGAACATCCATGCACGTGGCATCGGCCCAGATCAGTTGAGAATTATTGCATCTGGGACTTGCCTCTTCCTTTTATCTACTCTCTATAACGTTCCATACGTACTCCTCAAAAGCTTTACACAAGTCCATTTGAGCAACACACTCCCCTGCGAAAGACGAATACAATGCAAGCACGTATATTTGGGCTGAGAAACATACGGACGCCAACATAATACCGATACGTACGAGGCTCCACTACCATCGAAAGGTTTGAATGCCAATAAATCTTGTCTTGCTCCGTACAGGCATAGCTATAGTCTCTAGAAGCTGTTAGCTCCCGTAAACCAGAGTCGCTCATTCTAACCTTCAAATAGCCGACAGCCGCTGGCATAACTTGGGTGGGAAACGACTGATATCACGAACGAACTAGTTCCGGTAATACTGATTCAGCGCTGCGAGCCACAGACATAGTCGACCGTTAGGCTGTCAATGAAAAACGATCATTGACAGCGACCTTAACGCTTCTGGTCCTCGGCCGGGCGTATCGTTATACGGGGAGATGACTAACAGCAGTAAGCTTGAGCTCAATATACCGGCACTTCAAAGATGGTTGTGGTGTGCGCCGAGCGCTTCAATCAAGAGTCTACTAGAACGAGTGACTGGGCGGCTATAGATCTCAATCACCATCGTCTAATGCCTACGTTCCCGACTGCAACCATGTCGCTCCCGGTTCTTGAGTTTCGTGAACTAGTTCCAAAGTTGACGTCATTGTATAGGTCTATAAGTAAATTACTGAATGTCCGGAGAAGTACAGCCCGGAGGATGGGAAAGATCAGCTGAAGAGGTTCCCGCTGTAGATGCCTAAGAATAGACACACAGCAAGATAGCGAGTATCATCCTCTCATCGGGGCCTTTCACCCGCCCTTTCTTGCCTTCACGATGTCACTGGACGGCGAGAGCAAGAGCAAACCTCCAAGCCACGTTCAAGACCCACCACCCTCTTACGACAGATCCGCATCTCGCGGTCATATTCGTCAACATTCGAACGTAGACGAGAAAGAGTTCGATGATGAAGACGAGTCACACCAACTATTACAGCCGCCAGATTGGCTGGAACACTCGGGAGGCAGCAACGATCGCAAGGCGTCCTCAGGTTCAGTAAACCCGGCTTTATTTGCTTGGGGGCTACTCGGAGGAAAGATGATGAGCCGCTTGGGCCTGACGAGCAAGGTTTCCAAGGCACACCTCCGTCAGACGGTGCGGAGTATCATCCAAGATCTCATTATTCAGTATAGTTCCAGCCCGGATTCAGATTCGGTCGGGAATCTAGGCGTACAGAACTGCAAAGGAATCATAGAAAGCTGCTACGATGCTTGTCAGAAGCAAAGCGCTGGGGGCACGACACTTTGGGAGATGCTAAACGACAAGTTTATTGAAGGGCATACACCAATGTATTGGACCATGATCAGTCGAACTACACAATCTACTCCAAGCTCACCGAAGGGAAACGAACCACCCGTATCACCTCTGTTCACCGTCCTCTTATCCTACGCTTCTCCACTCTCTCCAATCGCTCGATCCGACATTGAAACCGCTTGTATGGAAATGTCTGATCACGCACTGTACACTTACCTCAAATTCCACCCTGATTATGCGCCCGGGCTCTCACTGAAGAGCCAGATGGTTTTCGGTACCAATATCCTGGCCATACCCGACGAAGTCAAAGTCTTCAATCTTCCTGACGATCGAGGGTTCAAAGTCGAGCTGCGAATCGTTCAATTCGTTAAGAGGATACGAGTGAGTGGATCTGCTGGCGTGACTTTCATCGCTAGAGGTCCGTACTCCGTCGCGATTACACGTCGAGATGATATACTGATTTCTGTTACTACAGAGCGGCTCTGGATACTGGCCTTCGGCCTGAACATCGAAGGTGGATTCCTGTACTGGCCCAACCAGCCAAGAGGTCAACCCTACGTTTATATCGGTCTAAACGCTATCTCGGCCCCCACACCCATGGATTCAACACTCTGGATTTCCCCGCAGGAAGGGCTTGACGAGAAGAAAAAGGGAGCGGACTTGCGGGCGGCCGATGTCGTGAAGCCTGGACATGCAAACGGACCGTGGTGGAAATGTGAGAAGACACATCATTGGGTTCAGGAGTGAGTTATGATCAACTTACTCTGCTCGATTGCTGACCATCGACTTCGTTTCAGAGAATTCAGGCGATGGATACAGGACGACGGGTCTCTCCGAGCTCGGTGGCATGTGAAGTCCTTGTTGAAACCGGAAGCTGGTACATCAACAAGCTGAGAGTTTCGTGGCGGTTGAGTAGGTTTAGCTTGTTCATTGGTTCGCAAGAAACAGAACGTTGGTTGACAAAAGAGATTATGCACGGTTACCCAGCATTTGAATCAGTGCTCGAGTTTCCCGGCGGTCGAGAGCGTAGGCTAGAGTAATCCCAACTCCCGACGACCACGAAAGTCTCGAGGATGATAGTATATTGCTGTGGGAAGGAAAAGCGACCCGTTGGGAAATTCAAGGATTATCATCACAGGTGATGCTTGCATTTGGCATATTCTCGTCTAACAGTCTGATTGGAGGCGCGTAGACATAGATTATCCATTAATGCTAACTTCAAAATTCTGATCGACAGAGCATGTCCAGCGGAACGATTTACACTCGTGCACCACAACTTCCATGCTCCAACTTTCCCCACCCCAGCTTCTACCCTCCCCAACCTCTGAATCATCCTGATATACTTTTGCCTTGGATATTATATCCTGTATTTCATTGTGAAAATGGTCCGAAACACCCGTCGCCAGCCCTTCCAGAATATCCTTTTCAGGGTACGATCCTTGTATGTTATATGGCGAGACCTTCCCGGATACTTGTGGTTTGCCGAGTGGTGTCCCCTTCGCGGGCGGTTGGACGCTACGTCGAACGACTTTCTTGAGGTAATATAACAAGATCATTGTATCTATTCCAACTATATGGGCATCAGCTTGAGTAATAACTATTCGATTTCTGACTTTGGGGAGCACTCATCGAAAAAAAGAGAGGAAGAGAAGTTGCGAGCCTCAGGTTTGTCGGGTCGGTAGACTTCGAACTTACGCAAAGCCGGCACCAAATGTAGGTAAGCTATTTTTTGAGATGTGTGGAGACCTCAACGTACTGTAGATAAAGTACCCCCAAGAATCTCTCAAAGTCAACCTTGACTATCTGCTCCAGTACACCAGCGAAACCAGGGTGATCTGATCAGCCGCTGGTCAAGCCCGTCAGCCGTGGTGAGGTGCCATCAGGCTGACGGTCGCTGGATCCTTGTTTTTTTTCTGGCGAACTCGTACATACTGACCCTATATAGTAGTCCTTGTACAGTACGACTGAAAATGATGATAGTTTATTAGTATGAATATGTCTGATGAGAGATTAACCAACCACACCTATTCTGACCAGCGATGGTCAGACGTGTTCAGACTGACCGACCTGACCAGACGTGTTCAGTCTGACCGACATTGGTCAGACGCGCTCAGGCTGACCAGGTAGATTGACTGAATGAGCTTTCCCGACACCAAACCCGTACAAGAGTGCCATGTGAGCAGTGAAGAGACCAAAGAACTTAATGATATTGCAAATCTATGTAAAACAAGAGGTACATGCTGGACTAAATACAACTATATATTGACCACTGTGGCCCGCCAAGGGTAGATCATTTTCACGACGTGCTCACGGCATGTTTTCCCTCGTTGTGGTGGCCTGCAAACACAAATGTGAGCACAATGGAGCGGCGTCCCAATGAGATTGATTTACCTCCGGGACGTAGCTGGAAATGAAAACCAGCTGAAGGAACCTCGCCGGTGATTGATGTAATACACTAAACAAGTTCTACACATGAGCCAGAACAAAAACAACGCGCATATACTAAGCTCTGGATGACTCACTCGACATTAACCCGGGCAAACGGATGCTAACAATGTTCTCAGGGTTTCTAAGTCAAGAAAACGTAGTCTAAATGAGGGGCATTCGGAATTGGATGGACAATCCAGACGTACCGTGTTGACTCCTGGCATCCGGTACGCTGAGTAAATTCCGTGAGCGGTGTTGAACAGAATCTGAGGAGGAGTTTGGTTAGCATGGGCCCATGGGGTAGAGAAGGCTAGCGCGAGGTCGTCGGGTCGATAGTCACCAAGGACTTAAGTGGTTTGGGGGCTTCATGGTGGGAGGGAGGAAAGGAAGAATGCGAAATCCATGGAGGTCATTGGGTTTATATATGAGTGGGGAACGGTCCGTGCATCGGTGATGGTAGGGTGACATTGATGAGCGTTGATGATGTACCTCCCGATTAGTTGCGGCCTTCTGTTCAACCTTTGAGGGTGGTCCATGGCCCGTCTGCGTCAACATTCGAAGCAGGACGAGGACACACTGCATAGAGAGATGCAATTATGCGATGTGACAGGTACCTCTGGCGACTTTAAGGGATTCTTGCGTCCAACATCTTCTCATGAGCAAGATCTCAGTATTGAAAGCTCAGAATGCAAAGAAAAACCGGACCACGCACTTGTATTTACCATTGAACCCCATCCACTAAATCCTAATCTTTGAGAGTGGCACTTTCAGTCTTGTGAATGATTTTGTGAGTCGAGAAAGATGTTTGAGAATGAGTGTCAAGTACTCGAGAACTTGAGTGAAGGTGCTATGTGGTAGGGGTTGTGGTGGAACAGCGCCAACATTGATATGTACGTCGGTACGCATGGCGGGCGAAGAAGTGGTTGAAACTCCGAGAAAATTCCACCGCAAGCGCTTAGACTAGGGCTAGGGTTAGAGATTGAGGCAGTCTGTGATGGTAAGGCCATAATCATACCGGAGACTGAGAAGGGTGTATGGCCAAGTCATGAACAGCAGATCGTCAGCGGTGGGTTGGATGAGTTCAGTCTGGGGTGGTCTGACGAAATGTGTTACATTCTGGGGCGTTCTGACCAGCGGCTGATCAGAGTTTGATAAGATTATGTTGATCTTATTTTATCTCATCAGCCACTGGTCGTCTTCTTATCAGGCTCTCTCAGACTCCCGACTTTCCTTCAACACCTCGCCACGCATTGCTCAGGGTATATTCATGCTGAACATACATGACTCCTATCTGGTAATTCCCCACCACTCTGACTTTACCTTTACAGGGTATGTTCAACACCGCACAGTCTATCCCTCACTGATAGACCAGGTCAGGGCATCGTCAGATCCCCATGGTTTCGCTGGTGCTGGGGTCAGGCAGACTCTTAGGCCTGAGTGCTTGAGCCCCAGCTCGAGTGGTATGATCCCTGACTTTTGAGTCCTTCGCCGGCAAGGTAAGTCTCTGCCATCTGGAAAAGTGTATAGGAAAAACTTGTGGAAAATAAATTTATCAGTGACCGAGTAATCATTTTCGCAAGAAGTTTGTGCATGTATTAGACAAAGAGACGCGCACAGAATTGGGAACATGGTGGTTAGTGGTAGAGGCTAAGCGCCGAGCAGTGGTAACCAAGGCCGCCAGGCGCCTTCACCATCTCACGGCATTGGGCATGTTCCGGTGTTATATCCGCCTCTGTTGTAGACCCGCCTTCGCCTTCGGCGAAGTTCACAACAGTACCTCACGATTGACTTCATGCAGTCACTTATAGCCAGCTGAATGACTTTCTGAATCTACATAGGTACAATTCGCAGTATGTAGTATCAGAATATAGAGTGTAGGTGTAGGTGTTGTCACATGTATCGAACTCAAAAACCAAGATCGGGATTCGGAAAAAATGAAATGCAAAAGAAAAGAAGAGAAGAGAATGGTAGTACTCACACTGGGTCCTAAATTCAATCGTAAAGAAAAGTACAAATCCATCCCGAATACAAAAACCAAACGGACGTTCTACGCTTCCAACACCTGGAACACCTACAACCAATCAGCACAGTAACCACCACAAAGTCAAATAACGAAAAACCCACCTTAACAACCCCACTCTTCATATCCTCCATCCGATAACTCATACTCTCCACCGTCTGCTGCCCAACATGCTGATTCGCCTGAATCACCCTCACCTTAAACTTCTTCACCTCAAACTCACTCACAATGCCCACACACGCCTTGTCCCCTTCCCCAACATGCTGCGTATACGTATGCAACCCCTTGTGTCCCTTCAACTTTGCATCCTTCAACCATACTATATCAGCTGGGAGGATCTCGCTAGCGTGTTTTTGGACTGAAGATCCCGTTTTTTAAAAGACATAGCAGCAGCATCGGGAGCCTGCGCCAAGGTAGCATCGGCGAAACCACAATACGTCCTGTCACCAATCAACGCCCTCTTACTCTTCTCGTACAACCCCGTCGCGACTTTACATATTTGAACACCCACACGACCCCATACCGCCATAAGATCGTCCGAAGTCAACGTCTGCTGGGGTTGTTGAGGTTGAGACAAAGAAGGTTTCGGAACAACCTGAGCCCCAGCAGCAATCCCCAAATCATAACTTGCAAGACTCAAATCAGCCTCCTTCCCACCCCAAACTTGGGAATCACCCATGTCCCTGTCCACCACCTGCGTTTTAACTTTCCCTCGCCCCGGTGCTGACGTTCTTGACGTCAGATTCTGTAGGGACGGGAACAGGCGCACGAGGTGGAGGTGTACTTCTCCCGGGTGATCGGCCAACTGGACGGCACGGTGGTGGAGGTGCTTCCTTCCTGGTTCCTCGGATTCAACCATCACATACAATTTGGACTGCGCAATCAGAATTGGTGTTTCAATGCCAAAGGTGGTGGTTGGCAGGTACGAAGGTGAAGTCGGCGTTGGCATCATAACAGGAACACCAGGTGTCCTTATAAGTGCCAGATCGGGGGGTCTTCCGGGTGGTACAGGCAAAGACGCAGCTGCAGATGGGTGTTGTTGAATAGACGATCTTCTCGGTGGTGGTGGTGCCGGGGCACCTCCTCCTGTTCGCCTTGCTCATGAGAATTCCCATACTCAACTTCCGCCATCTCACTTGTATACCCACTCGTATTAGTGTTGCCCACGGCTCAGCTGGAGCTGTGGCTGAGTCGGCTCCGAGCCAAGCCAAGCCAAGCCATTTCCAAAAATGGCTTGGATTGGAGCCGCACCCTGACTTGGCTTATGAGCGGCTTAAAAGCCGGCTCAGCCGGCTCCAGCCACTTGAATCTCAAGATGTTTACTTTAGATCAATAAATGACTTTTCTACCTAGTATATGTAGTTATCGTTCCCTAGTTGTATGTAGACTATATACACAAGCAATAGTACACGAGAATACATGACACGAAACAAATCTGGAAGGCCACGTTGTTGGACCCTGGACCCGGGTTGTGGTACAGCCACAGCCA
>JANHQD010002580.1:27157-39043 GCA_024721195.1 Marasmius sp. AFHP31
TTCCCTAGTTGTATGTAGACTATATACACAAGCAATAGTACACGAGAATACATGACACGAAACAAATCTGGAAGGCCACGTTGTTGGACCCTGGACCCGGGTTGTGGTACAGCCACAGCCACCCCATTCCAGAGCTCTTGTACTGCCTACTCACACGCATATATGTTGTTCTAGCATCATTATATAGTGTAATAGAAGGGTATGTAGGCCTCAAGACTGTAAGAATAGTACTTAGAACCAAAATAACAAAGTGAGATTGTAAGTGGCTGCAGCCACGGCTAAGCCGGCTGAAGCGGCTTTTGAGCCAAGCCACTTGCTGTCATGTGGCTTGTAAGCCGTAAGCAAGCCGAGCCGCGATCAGCCAAGCCGAAGCCGAGCCAAGCCAGCCGTGGGCAACACTAACTCGTATGCCCACTCCCCTCTGCTTTGCTTCAACCCCAACCCCATCCTCTTCTGATAATCCAGTATTCTGTTATTGTTGTGGCGACAGAACCGCCCGACTTGGTTGAGAAACCACATGCGTATGCGGAGACGACCAAGGTGTCTCTTGAGCACATCGTGCTGGAGAAGAAGGAGGATGAGGAACCCTTGAAGGTATCCCAAGTCCCATCCCACCCATACTGGCAAGCTTCACTGCAATCCTCTCCTCCCTTGCTAGCAAAGAAACAAACGACATCGGTTACAATGAAAGAGAAAACCTGAGGTTAGGGCGCACATTTGGTTCTCTTCCATCACGGAACGGAAACCACTGTTGGTATTGTCTCTGGCGCTACGGAAAGAAATAAAAGTCAGCGATCAAGGCAAAAGAGAGTTGTCATTGCGAGAACGCGACACAACAGCGGGAGGTATGGAAGTGAAGAAAATTCGAAACGTACCCTGCCTTGTCTTTAATCACAACAGAAGTCGTCCCCGATACGATGGAGACCAACCCAACGCTCCCTTCCTCTCGAGTCCTATAAGCCTAGTCAGTCAGTAAGTATACTCGGCTGTGACAATCCAACTCACCTCTTCCAAACTCTACATCCTCGGTAAAGGCGGAGCGAAAGGATCAACAACTCCAACCTTTACCAACCACGATACTAGCTTCAGTGTCGTTTCTATCCCTAGGTGTAGGGTCGGCTGTGGTTTGTGTTTGTATTCCTCCAAAAATACTTGTTCGATCTGCTTGGCCTTTTCCTCTGCTTCGCTGTTTGAGTGCGTGGCTTCAATCTTTTCTCGTTTGGGTTCAGACTCTTCAGTAGCATAAGTGACGGCCTCCTTTTCATCTCGTCGGGTTCAGCTCTCCGCGGCATAGATGATAAGGGCATCGCATTCGGCATACGCGGTGCGATGGAGGTTGAGGCAGGTTGAGAGTTGGGATGGGGGTGACGAGGATGGGGGTGACGAGGATGATTTAGCTGAGGGTGTAGGTGACGGTTGTGGTTGTGGTCGTAGTCATGTCCATTGTCTTGATCCTTGTCTGATATCGTACCCGTTTCTTCATTGAATGACATACTCTTGCCTACCAGGTGAAGTCAACGCTGTCGTTAAATCAGACAAATCAAAGAAAGAAAGAAAAACTTACTTTCACTGATATCTTGTTCATTACCAGTAGGATAGGCAAGACTGGCTTCTCCTCAGCTTCTCCTTTTCATTGGTGTCGAATCTCTTTTCTCGATTGTTGGTCTACCGGACACAGGTAGACCATATTTGTGGGTGATGGTGGTACTCTATGGGTGGAAGTCAGATCCAAGGTCCGGGCACCGGGCACCGTGAATGCCAACTTCACCAGTGTCCGGTGTTAGGCTGGGCGTCTTGTGGGCGTCCAAATCCAAACCACCATGACCCATGTATCGATGTTCACCGTCTCACTCGTCCGAAAGAAGGATCTCACTTCACATTGCTGGGCTCAAGATATACTCCATTGATTAGTCATGGCATCGGAATTTGACACCTCAAACATTCAACGGCCTTCAAGTCGAGGAGGAAATTGAATCGGGACAAAACATATTACGCAGGTATCGGATATGTCGCCACTGTACTCTCGCCCTTGGTCTTAAGGTAGCAACGTGATCTGAGGGCGGTTCTGGTTCTGGTTGCTGCATTCTCCGTACATGTATTTGCCAGTACCCTCACCTACTATTTAGCTTCATGGGCTTGTATCTGTCATGATCAAACACCCCTCAAGGCTGCACCGTCGACATAGCACACAAACAACCGCCCACCTACCTGGATAAATCCCCTCAGCAGCACATATGATTCCTAGCTCGCGGAATATTTGCATCCCTGAAATAATGATGTCAGCTTCGCAGATTACTCGCAAGAAACGGAGCTCAACTTCTGTTGTGCGCACCACCTACTTAATCCAGTGATCAAGCTGGCTACATTACTAAGAACTTGGCATCCTGGCCGGTGTACCCTGTACTCGACAATGGAGGAGGCTCGACCCCGTCAACCATCGAAGCCATTCCGATACCGGTACCGTAGCTTGCTTAGCCTTACGACAATCGACTTTCCTGGGAGTCGTTATGATCCACTTTCTTCTCGGCCTCCTGGTACTTCACGACATTTGGATCCACGCGTAGTACGGTACAATAATCACTCAAATCCGTCACCTCGTATTGTTCAATGCAGCACCCGACACACATAACGTCAATTGAGCTGAGAGAGAACCTTTGTCGAGTATTACGCCTTATCGGTATCCACCCGCATGTCTAGGATCTAGGGATCTACTGTCTGTAAGCTTCCTACGAGCAAAGCTAACCTCTCTACCTAGATCTTCAGACGTCATATTGAAAGGAACGAGGTTCACACACCTCTTCTTTGTAAGTATCTTGAGCTGGATGACTCAGAGTTGAACGTCAAGCTCTCGGCTGCCTTCATTATTGCACCAGACTTGCAACTTGACGCACTAGTGATCTATTATCACTCGAGTACTCAACCTCTAAACTGCAATGCCTGCGAATCGCTCAACAGAGTCCCGACGGACTTGATGAACAACTCGACCGACAACTGTATTCTCGCATTTCTCAAATCAAGATCACCATAATCATTGTCCCGTTGGCTTTCTTTCGCGGTTACTACAGCAGATCCCCCACCAAAACCAGGATCTATTCATGGTCGTATCGCCACATTCGAAAAGCCTCAGTCAGGATCACCAGGCTCAGTCCCGTCAACACTCAACATTGGGACAATCACCTTAACGTAGAAACCCAAGCCGAATGAGGTTATGCCGGGTTTCTTTCCAGGATGTTGAATGCCACCACCGGGGAGGATAGAGAAAATTTGAGAGTAGGAATATCAGTGTCGAATGCACGAAAGTTGATTGGGATTGGTGGAGGGAGTTTGACAGAGAGAATAGCGGTGTTACAGGACTGAGAGGACGTGTGGGTTTGGCAGCGGCAGTAATATCGGTGTTGGTACAATACCTTTGCCATTGCCTAGGCCATCCAAATGATTCCCTAAGCCTACAGGCCAAAGCAGAAACTACCCGTTCAGCGCTTCAGGTTCAGCCAGCGCCTGGGCCCGTGGCTCTCAAAGCCAAAGGCGAGAAAGACTGGAAGGAGGACGGGACGTACACTCTTCGCCGTACCCAAAGTCCACTAGTTATGCAGTATTGTGATCATGAATGAATCTAGAATTTGCTATCGCTCCCAGCCCTGATTTAGGTTGATAGCGTGCAGCGAGAGTTGCAATTGACGCGGTGAGTCTGGAGAGGCAGAATTGGCACCAGGTGCTAGACAAGTAACAGATACCCCCAGTTGCACCAGTTGAATGTACGCGAGGTCACACAGAGGACCGATGTCCAGACAATACTACTTCATTTATCTACATCCATGTCCACCCCTGACAATGAAAATATACAATCGTCTCTCGTGCTCCTGGACTCAGAGTCTACATCCATTGGGTCGTCCGCAGGGACCTCTGGTAAATCACAGATGAAGAAGCTCATGTCAGTGCCTTGTCTATGAGCAATCGGCGGGGGAGGTACTATACCTTCACAATGAGTCCCGATCAGATCCTCGAAGCAAACTTCATTTTGAGGGATCACTTCGTAGATTCTAAAACCCAAAGACTTTGCATAATCTGGTGTAGAGTAATCAAACCCTTTGGCTTCCTGCCACTGTTCCATGAAGTCATACGCATCAGCCTCCCAATGGACATATTGTATTTGAACTTCACTGGTATAGGAACGCAGTCCGAGTGCAATACACTCTTATTCAATGATGGCCGACCCTCCTTCAGGATCGTAAGAGTAGTAATAGAGGTTCTCTCCGCAAAGCCAAGTCTCGATGTCAGGGGCGCCATTGGGTAGTTTAGGGGGTGGCGGGAGAAATAGATAGCACAGTAAACCCAGAAACTCATTGCAATCAGTGTGTTGTGTTCCAAACAGTTCTCTAGTGTCAGAAGAGAGTCTCAATGAGAACCCCTCAATGATAGCTGCTAGGGCAAAGATTGATCTCCACAAGATAAATTGAAGGGGAGAGAGATACCGACCAAAAGATGACCATTTTTCGCAAGGAACTCTCAAACTCCTGAAGATATGCCCGGCCTGCACTAGCCATTCTTCGCTGAAAATGTAATATTGGAAGTTGTTTGTCTGGAAGCAGAACCCTGCTGAAATGATTGAATGTGCGATATGCAAGCTAGATTAGAAACTGTAAACACCGTTGAGGCATCAATGTGCCAGAGCTACACACCGCATCCCTCCTTTCCCTGTCGGTTGGCACTGGTCCTGTTCGTCCAACATAGACCCATATGTGTAAGTGGAATACCACTGATCGGATGGTAGCAATTTTGGAACAAGTCTTGAAAAGTTCCTCGAGTTCCAACTTGTAGTCCATGATTTTTCAGCCATGAGGCGTTCTTTCCAGTCACATACGCCACAATGGATTGGCCCCATTTTGTCCTTCACAGTGGCGAAGGACATGGTCCTAACTGCAAACTGTTCGGGGACATTGTGCATTATGTAGTCGAAGAAGGTGGCATCAGTGCACACATTGAGTGGTAGAGGATTCCTCGGAAGTTCAAACTCAGATGTCAGCTGTGATGATTCCACTTCTGACCGGTAGAGCCTGACAAGTGAACTCCTACTGGGCTTGTACTCGAGGCGAGGTCCAGGCGGCCCAAAACAGAGCACTCCTGTTTGCGGCCGGAACCACAAGAGATGGCTTATATCGTGGTAGGACTTTGAGGTCGAAAGTACCCAAGCTCGATGCTCGTCGGATGAGCCATAAAGAAGAGCGCCCTGAATATACAAAGATCTGAATGCTACAGATCGATGCTGTAATGACAGATGAACGCACCCAATTGGCTAGAAAGTGTAGGTAACACTGCGCGTGAACGGAATACAGGTTGCGCGATAGAAAGTGACTAGCCGAAATGAGCTCTAAAGGGTGTTGAAATGTTAATATCCGCGCCATAAATCCAAGACTGAGTGACCCACCTTCATTAAATATAATGATGGGAATATCAGAATCGTTGAAAGCTCGGAACTGCGGCATTGTGCTATCGCTGTATTGAGTTCCATGATGAGTGTCTCTGGCAGCTTCCGAGTAGATGTCTTACCGGTGTCGAGCAAAATGGATACAGTCCTTCTTGAAAAGCTGGAAGAGCATTGTTGAGAATTAAGCCATATTTGGAAAACCACTGAACGAGCCGGTTCAAACGCACCTCCTTCGCATCCCGACCGGCATATCTGACCGTCAGTAATGGAAGTGACTCCCTTCTCCCATCAACAATTGACGCAATCTCAACGACCCGTTCTGCCTCAGGGCAACCCTCCTCATTCGCCATTATGCGCCTTCTCCGACTTGGAGCCCTTGGTGATTCGCGGCAGAGGGTTTCAAGGAGTTTGATCTTCCCTAAAGAGATCCGTTCGTACTGCCATCACCATACACGAGTCAGTTGCCAATCACATTCTCGGTGTGCCGTCTAACACACCTCCTGATACAGCATCTCCTTCCATTCTTCTCCTGGTTGGAGTCGAACCAGGCTGCGTTCGCCGGACTGTGAATGTGAAGAAGAGATGATTTGAATACCCTGAACGATGCTGAAGTTTCCCCCAATGATTTTCGTGCGGCGCGCAGAGTGGAACATCGACATGGCTGGTGCGTCAGCTGAAGAGATGGTGGTTTGGGGTGAAAGTCTTTGGGGATCAAATTGCTGTACATCGTTCGTGCTATAGGGCAGTGCATCGAGCTGGGGATCTCCGAGTTCAACAGTCGCGTGATGTCCCTATTTTTTTGAACCTGGGGGCAGGCTGACTTGAAGTCATGAGCGTTAAGCCACAACTCGAGCGGTATCTCAGACTTTCGAGTCCTTCGCCGGCGAGGTAAGTCTTTGGAGAAGTGGAGAGGAACAACTTGCGAGAATAAGTTCACCAGCAACCGGGCAGTCATTTTCGCAAAAAGTTCATAGTTGTGCAAGTATTAGTTGATGGGCATGAGACACAGACAGAGTTGGGAACATGGTGGTTGGAAGCAGCAAGATGAACAGTGGTAGCCAAGGGCCTTCACCATCTCATGGCAAGTTACGGTGAACTCCGTTCTCCGGTGCTATATCCGCCTCCGTTGAATATCCGATTGTGGACGCGCGCTTTTGCCCTCAACAAAGATTACAGCGGTACCTCATCGACACTGTGTAGTCACTTAGCCACCTGGCTGATTTCCTAGATATATGTAGGTACAATTCGCAGTATGTAGCATAAGAACATAGAGTGTAGACGTAGGTATTGTCTCGAAAACAAGATCGAGAAAAATGAAAAAGACGAAACGAGAAAGAGGAATAGGTAACGAACGTGGTGCTCAGGCTCGGTCCCAGATTGAATCGCAAAAAGGGTACAAATACATCGGATTTAGGAGGAGAAACAGAACCAAATGGATGTTTGACACTTCCAACGCTCGGAATGCCTGCGAACATCGACAAGCAATCAGCACAGTAAAACACCACAAAAAGGCAGAACAAACCCACCGTGACAGCCTCAGTCTTCAAAATCCTTCATCCTCCATCCGACAACTCACATTCTATACTCCGCTGCCCAACATGCTGAGTCGCCTGGAACACCCGAACCTTAAACCTCTTCGCCTCAAACTCAAAACGCCCCACACGCGTCGTCCCCTTTCCCAACATGCTGCGTATGCCCCTTGTGTCCCTTCATCTTCGCATCCTTCAACCACATGATATCACCCAGGAGAATCTTGCTCATACGTTTTTGGACCGAAGACCCAGTTTGTTGATAGATGAGATACCCATACGAATCGGGCGTAGCAACGTTGGGGAGGACCTGCGCCAACGTAGCATCGACAAACCCACGATACGTCCCATCACCAATCAGCGCTCTTTTACTCTTCTTGTACAACCCCGTCGCGACTTCACGTACTTCAACGCCTACACGGCCCTATACCGCCATGAGATTGTCCGAAGTCAGCGTCTGCTGGAGTTGTTGAGCTTGCGTTTGTTGTGATTGAGATGAAGAAGGTTTCGGAACAGTCCCAGCCCCAGCCCCAGCAGCAACCCCCAAGAAATCATAACTCGAAAGACTCAAAGCAGCCACCTTCCCAGCACCAAACTCGGGAATCTCCCATTTCTCCGTTCCATCCCCATATTTATGTACTCTCCTTCGCCCCGGTGCTAACGCTCTCGACGTCAGATTTTGTAGGAACGGGAACAGGCGCAGGAGTCGGAGGCGTACTTCTTCCTTTTAGTCGGCCAACTGGACGGGGCGGTGGTGGAGTTGCTTCCTCTTCCTCGACATTTCCTGGTTTCTCGGATTCGCCCGTCACATACGACTCGGACTGTGCAATCAGAATTCGTTATTTCGACGCCGAAGGTGGTGTTTGTGGCGGGTACGAAGGTGAAGTCGGCATTGGCGTCGTAACAGGAAAACCAGGTCTCCTTATAGGTGCTGGAACAGGGGGTCTTCGGGTGGTAGAGGCGGAGACACAGGTGTAGACCGGTATTTGTGGGACAGATGATCTTCTCATTGGTGATGCCGGCGTAGGTACCTCCACCTGCTCACGAGCATGCTCATACCAACTTCCTCCATCTCACTCGTTTACACGCTCCCCCCTGCTTTGCTTCAACCTTAACCCCATCCTCTTCTGACAATGTAGCATCCTGTTGTCGTTGTGGGGGCAGAGCCGCTCAACTTGGTGGAGAAACCGCACGCGTAGGCGGAGGCGACCGAGGTGTCTCTTGCGCACACTGTGCGGGTTCGGAAGGAAGAGGAACTGTCGAAGGCATCCCAGGCCTCATCCCGCCCGTATTCGCAAGCTTCGCAGCAACCCTCTCCTCCGTTGCTGGCAAAGAAACAAACGACATCAGTTATAATGAAAGAGAAAAGCTGACCTCAAGGCGCACCTTTGGTTCTCTTCCTTGACGGAACGGAAACGGTTACCGTCACGGTTGGTATTGTCTCCGGCGCTACAGAAAAATCAGCACTCAAGGCAAAAGAGAGGTGTCATCGCGGGATCGCGACACAACGACAGGAGGTATGAAAGTAAAGAAAGCGAAAACCCACCTTGCTTTTGTCTTTGATCACACAACAGAACTCTTCCCCAATAGGATAGACACCGACCCAGCGCTCTCCTCCCTCTCGTGTACTATAAACATAGTCACTTAGCCTGTACACTCGACGCATCACAATCCAACTCACCTCTTCCCAATTCTATGTCCTCGGTAAAGGCGGAGCGAAAGGATTGACAACTCCAATCTCTGTCAACCTCTACGCAATCCGGCTTATATTAGCTTCAGCGTCGTTTCCATCCCTGGGTATAGGGTCGGCTGCGGTTCGTGTTTGGGTTCCTCCAAAAGCACTTGTTCAATCTGTTCGGCCTTTTCCTCTGCGTCGCCGTTTGACTGCCTGACTTCGTCAAGAATCCTTTCTCGTTTGGGTTTGGGCTCTTCAGCAGTGTAAGTGACGGCCTCCTTGTCTGCCTCTCAGGTCCAGCTCTCCGTGGCATAGATGACACAGGCATCATTCGGGTTACGCGGCGAGGTAGAGGTTGAGGGATATCGAAAGTCGGGAGAGGGTAACGAGGATGATTCATCTGGCAGTGGTGTAGGTGGCGGTCGTAGTCGTAGTCACGTCTTGATTCTTGTCTGATATCGTACCCGTTTCTTCCTTGATTAACATACTCTTGGCCACCAAGTGAAGCTAACGTTGTTAAATCATACAAACAAACAAAAAAATAACTTACTTTCGCCGATATCTTGTTCATCACCAGCAAGATAGGTGGGACTGGCTTCTAATCAGCTTCTCCCATGTCGTTGGTGCCAAAACTCTTTTCTTGATTGTTGGTTTACCGAACACAGGCAAACCAATTGTGGGTGATGGTGGTACTGTGTGGAAGTCGGATCCAGGGTCCGGCACCGGGCGCCGTGAATGCCAACTTCGCCGGTGTCCGGTGTTGGGCTGGGCGTCTTGTGGGCGTCCAAATCCAAACCACCATGACCCGCGTATCGATGTCCACCCTCTCACTCGTTCAAAAGAAGGATCTCACCTCACATCGCTGGGCTCAAGATAGACTCTGTTGATTAGTTATGGCATCGGAACTTTGGCGATGTTTTCAGCTTACACCTCAAAGGTTTAGCGGCTTTCAAGTCAAGAAATCGAGACGATGCGTATTGAAGCTATTGTGACCAACCGATGCAGTGCATACGGTATGTCGCTACTGTACTCTCGCCCTTCTTGGTTTGAAGGTCACAATATAATCCGATGGCGAACCTGGTTTAGTTCTGGTTGCCGCATCCTCCGTGCGCGTATTGCCAGTACCCTCGCCCGCTGTTTAGCTTCGTGGACTTGTATCTGTCATAATCGAACACCCCTCAAGGCTACACCACAGACATAACACACAAACATCTATCCACCTACCTAGAAGACTCCCTCCAGCAATACATATGATTTCTAGCTCGCCGAATATTCGCATCTCCAAAACATTGGTGTTGGCTTCGCAGATCACTCTCAAGAAACAGAGCTCAACTTCTCTTGTGTGGGACAGCTACTCAACTCAGTGAACTGACTTTATCACCAAGCACTTGGCATCTTGGCTTGTGTACCCGGTACTCGACAATGGAGGAGGGTCGACCCCCGTCAGTCATCGAAGCCTGGCATTATCCTTTTGTCGCGTATTACTAGGGGTGCACGCTGGTGATAGGCGGCACATTGGTCCTCTGGAGAACATTGTATCGAATACATCTCGGAACTATCTCGAATCATCACTGCTTGAGTGGCGGTAGCAAGTTCGAGGTATTCGCTTACCCGCCATCTGATTCCACCTTCGAGAATCTCACTCGGACCCACTTCGACCATCAAGGCAGTCTCCTTGAATTGATCGCTCAACTTACTGTTTTCGTGTACCGACACATGTGCAATGAGGTCATCACCCTCGACCCACCGTCCTCTGTCATAGTCAAGATAGCGCATCTCGCGTTCTTCCAGGTCGAGAAGATGAGAGCAATAGTACATACACTCGGTATATTCTTGCACGTCCAGAGTGGCAGGATCACCTGCGATTTTCCTCCGAGCCCTTCGATACATAGATCGATTATCAAGGGTATACAGTTCAACCTCCAAGCTGTCACGGATCACCAGTCTATTAGGGCACGAGTCATAGCCTTCGATAAGTGCTGTGATACTTCGCAAACCGTTGGCCCCTAGGGTGTGCGAAACCAAAGACGAGGTGATCGGTGAACCGACCGCATTGCCAGTATGGTTTTGACGGTCTTGGCGGTCAAGCCCAGTGGCTGATGGACTCCGAGGTCGCTTTTGTGTTCCGCGTTGCGACATTGCTCCACGAATTTTGCCTAGTCCGCCACGTTCAGGGTCAATTCGCGATAGGGCTTAGGTGAGTCAGGTTTGGGTCGTCGAGTGTGTGGTTATCTAGTGGAGTATTTTGTGTTCATTTGTACGTTCGTTTCCCCGATATTATCAACAGGTACCTGTCCTTTGGTTGTCTTGTCCCCTATATAGCATATGGGAGTTTAATCACATCGGAAATGTACTCAGTTCCTCCTGAATGTTGCTGGTGGCGTGTTTTGTGTAAAGGACAGGATAGTACAGGTCCGAGTGGATAAAATATATAAACAACCGGTCGTTGGCAGAACCGTTGGTCAAGAATGGATATGGTATCCTTCACGCTTTCGAGCCCGGGAACATCTAAGTACCGACCCTACCCCCAAGACAAAAGAAAGTAGTAGTAATGATATTATTATAACCGCATCAACTGTATGGCCACAGCATACCATGTTACTAATATTCCGTGCCCATGTCCACATCCGACGACAAAATATGGCGATCGTCTCTCGTGGTTTCAAACTCAGAGTCCACATCCATCGAGTCGGCTCCTAGTATCTCTGATGAACATTTGAATGCAATGTTTCGTGTCAGTGTCTTGAGTGTTGAGGACAAGGGAGGAGCTTTACCTTCGTCCTCGCAATAGAATCCCATCAGGTTCTCGAAGCGACATTCGTTTTGAGGGATCACCTCGAGGATTGGGAAGCCCCATGACGTCGCATAGTCTGTCGTAGTATAATCAAACCCCTTGGCTTTCTGCCACTGTTCCATGAAGTCGTATGTATTGGCGTCCCAGCGGGAATAGTTCGTGTAGATCCCACTGGACAAGGAAGGGAGGCGGAGGGAGATGCGCTCTTCTTCAGTCATAGCCGACCCTCCTTCAGGGTCGTAAGAATAATAGTAGAGATTCTCTCCGCGAAGCCAAGTCTCGATGTCTGGGAGGTCATCCGGTAGTCGAGGGTATGGCGGGACGAATAAATAGCACGGTGGATCGACGGGCTCATCCCAGTCTTCTAGCTCGAGCGGTGTTTGAATCTCCGGTGTGAGATCCAAGGTGAAACCTGAGATGATACCTGTTCGATAGATCAATATGATACCGCCGTACCACAACC
>JANHQD010002582.1:0-65909 GCA_024721195.1 Marasmius sp. AFHP31
TGGGACTTTCGCTCGATTGAGGTGCGATTTCGTATTGAAATCCTGTGAGTTTGGTTCTCGTTGTCGCCTAGGACTTCTGCTGGCATGGTGGTCGTAATAATCACCTGATAATATCTATTGAATTTATGTAAATGACCCTGGACTTGATCGGCTTTTTCCGCCACCTCTCCGCCGTGTTCCCGCCTCCCCGACGCAGTTACCCTCCCCCTGTACAGCTTCTAAGTCTTACCCACCGACCAATCATGCATGCATGATCAGTAATTTGCACTGACTTGTGCATTCTCAACTTGTAGGCCAATTGAGGGCTCTTCATATGCATATCTAGTATAAACTACTTATAATATTGTAACCAATAGCTGCTACCTTCGACATGGGCGAGTAGCGCCCCGAGGCTACATCATTCAGAGCTTGCTACCTGAAGGTACACTCGCCAGGTCATTGTGGCCTCAAGTAAGGCATGTATGGCTAGCTTATCTCTTCTTTCTCCAGATATTGGAATGAAATAGTACAGGCCCATTCAGGAAGTTGGCCAGGGAGTCGGGACCCCTTAGTAGTACTAGTTAGTCTAACAAACCGACTGGTCCATCTGCATACAGACATGGGACACTGATTGCCAAGAGGTCGACCGTGTGTTGGTTCAAACTGGTAGGGTACAACATTTACAAGTTAATCACATAGGTATCAATCGATCATGGAAGGGAGGCGTCGGGGAGGCGGGAACACGGCGGAGAGGTGGCGGAAAAAGCCGATCAAGTCCAGGGTCCTTTACATAAATTCAATAGATATTATCAGGTGATTATTACGACCACCATGCCAGCAGAAGTCCTAGGCGACAACGAGAACCAAACTCACAGGATTTCAATACGAAATCGCACCTCAATCGAGCGAAAGTCCCATTGTAAAGCGAAACCCAGAACAAAACATTTTGTCCGGTACGGACCGCCATACCACTTTGTCGATCTTACAAAATTTTGAAACCGTTTGGACAGAATTTCGGAAGATTCTAGATCGCGACTAAATTCTTCACACCAAGTCTGACTTGAACCTGACTATGCCGTCGCCCCAACTCATCTACAAGTTAATTCCGCTGCTATCCGAATCAGGTCGTTGAAATCCTGAAGAACAGTCAGGCATCACTCACGATATACGAGAAATCTCAAGATAGGTTGGCTGGGATTTTGGCGGAGGCACTAGGTGTTGATGTCAATAGGATCTAGTTTGGCGGTGAACAAGTTACAGATTCCAGTGAGCGAGCGACAACGAGATGTTTGTCACCACCCAGACAGTGGGTGATATTTCTTGGGACTTATGCATTGCTTTATGATACATGCGTCGTGTAAATTCAAATATTTGTAAAATTTTGAATACCAAGCTCCACCTTGTCCGTTTCGGTGAATTTTTGAATTGTTTTTGTCCAGAAAAAGTCTGTATAGACAGCTACAAATACACTCTACTATGCACTCTCTCCTCGACAATAGCGGGAGGATAACCATTCCTGGATAAGATCTTTGCTTGTCTCTTAGAGTTGCAAGGACCTGCTCGACTCTATCGACAACCGCTCACTGACAACATGGACTGACTGAACACCGCACGCGTCGTGGACCATTTGGATGAGCAATACGATGATGATCTGGTGGCCAATACAGAGTCTCGCCGGTGAGAAGACTGAGCAGTGACCGCTTGTTCACCCATAGGTTTGATTAGTCGCTCTGGTATCGTTCTATTTGTTCTGACATTGACCCGCTTCGCAGAAACACGTTGTGCTAATACAAGTTGCACCGGCGCGTCGACCTTTCTTGAGAAGCACCTTTCAATCTATTGCTTACCAGCAGCGCGCCCCGGAAATTGGCCCAACGTAGGAGCTGACGCCAAGCGCCTACCTTGCATGTACATCTCACATATCCCCCATATACCGTCGGCGACTCGCTCGAAACTTATGGAATCCTCTGGGAATGTAGAGACAATCTGAGGTGTAGGGTACGACCAACATCCGACAATTACTTCGCGAAGCCTATTCATAGTCCGTTTGAGGTGGGTCCACGCTCGAAGTGGTGCCTGCGGTCATTTCAAGACACCGTTGGGCAAAGTCTTCTAATTCCGCTATCTTCGCGAACCGCAGGCCCCTCTATTAGGTCGATACAGCACGGAGAAGCAAGATAAGTGGGGCGTCCTCTCTAGATCGAGAGTTTTTGCGCTTGTTTGACCTATAACTTTCTCTCGCTGAAAAGTTTTCCTTTTCTGTTCGATGTTTTTAGTGGCAAAAACGGTATGTATTGAGTGTTTATGAGCCAGAACATCCACCCCCTGCTCAGACTCACCGTTGACCCCCCAGATCTAACTCTCCCATGCAGTCGTTCATCGGTTTCTCGCTGGTATCTGTGCTCGCCTTCCTTGTGATACGTCGACTGCTTAGTAGGCATCACAACACCCTTCCTTTACCTCCTGGTCCAAAGGGACTTCCTCTCGTCGGCAACCTCCGAGACATCGCTAGCATTGCAGGGAGCCCTTGGGTCACCTACAGCAAGTGGTCGCGGGTTCATGGAGATGTTCTCCATCTCAATGCATTCGGTCACCATACTGTCGTCCTCAACTCCCTCAAAGTAGTAAATGACCTCTTCGACAAAAGGTCTGAAAACTATTCTGACCGACCAGGCGAGTTTCCTTTACGGGCCTCACAGGACTGTACATTGACGTTGACAAATAGATATGCCTATGCTGATTGACTTGATGGGGTTTGTCTACGCTCGTTCCCTGCTGATGTCAACTCACTCCTTGCGAGCAGAATGGGATGGAATTTTGGGGGTATGTTCTCGGGCAATTCCAGACCGGTGCTTACTCATTCACGCTCACGTTCAGCGATGAGATACTCCGACCAGTGGAGGTAATCGAGTCTTGCGTTTCTTAAAACATCGCTGAAGATATTTCAGGTTGCACCGCAGGACTTTCCATCAGCTCTTCCAGTCTCGTGCCGTTCCTCAATATTTCGATATTCAGAGAACCGCCACGGTCGATTTCATGAAGAAATTGGAATCCACTCCCGATGACTTCTTTCAGCACGTCAGACAGTGAGTCTCGCGACCTCCTCAAACCCTCCCAGTGATTGTTCTAATCAAAATCTTGCCTGTAGTCAAAGCGGTTGGATCATCTTGAAATCAGTCTACGGATATACCCTTCAGACAAGAGACGATCCATATTTACAGCTAGTACAGAAATCGTTCGAGGGGTTGCTCCCAGCGGGAATTCACGGTTCGTTCTGGGTCGATTACTTTCCTGTCTTGAAATACCTACCAGGTTACATTCTTCCTCGCTTTTCGGGGATATTCATTTGTTCTAATTATGACATTTCCGCAGATTGGTTGCCTGGCGCAAGCTTCAAGAGAAAGGCCAAGATTTGGAGGCAATACATATCGGATATGAAGGAAAAGCCATGGGATTGGGTGAAGCAGGCTACTGTTCGTGCTCTGTCTCACCTATTAGACCTCCTCTTAGACTTGATTGCCTCTAGGATTATGGTACCACTGAACATTCTTTTTCTACTCGTTCCGCGGACAGGTTGTCGGTAACTTTAGGCGAGGGATCAGTCATGGAGGACGTGATCAAGCACTGTGCAGCTGTTGCTTACTTGGGTATGCGACCCTCGCTGGTTCTTCACTCGAGAGTTTGCTGACCACGTTTCTACTAGCGGGATCCGATACGGTGAGGAAGAACCTTTGGAGGCAGATACGTCGACTTGATGCCCTTCCCAAACCAGACTGTCGCATCGGTCCTTTCCTTTATTCTCGCTATGACCCTCCATCCAGAGCTTCAGACTCGGGCTCAGAAAGAGATAGATGCTGTGATTGGCTCCGAGAGGCTCCCAGACTTTGATGATCGTGATAGGTTACCTTTCGTCAACGCCCTACTTGCGGAGACTGCGCGGTGGAATCCGGTGACTCCGCTAGGTCTCTTTCCAACGACGCTTTTTCCTTTTCGTGGCTGATGCTGGGACCTTAGGTGTCGCACATCGTGCCTTGAACGATGATATATACAATGATTACACCATCCCCGCAGGTTAGTCTCCCCCCCCCCTCAATCCGCCGAAGTGATACTAACTCTAGCCATGGGCGTGGATAGGAGCGACGGTCTTGTCGAATATCTGGTGAGTTGGTGTCTCTTTTGTCGATGTAGCTGGTATTGAAGCGGTCGAACGCAGGGCTATTATGCATGATGAGTCTCTGTTCGGACCGAACACATTTACCTTCAACCCAGATAGGTTCTTGGAAACCAAAGGGAAAACTCTACCAGACCCCGAAACGATCGCGTTTGGGTTCGGTCGTAGGTACGGATAGACGCTCGGACGACGCATGTCTGGTTCTCTGACAAGCTATGTGTAGGATTTGTCCCGGGAGATACCTGGCTATCAACACAGTCTATCTTACTGTCACGTACTTGCTCGCGACCTTCACCATAGTCAAAGATGTCGACGAAGAGGGGAAGGAAATTGTTCCCAAAGTCGAGTTCACCGATGGACTTCTTAGGTATGTCGATTGCCCTCTCAAGTTCCCGAGAAGACGATTGAGCGTGTGACGGTATATTAGCCATCCGAAACCCTTCAAGTGCAGGTTCATTCCGAGGGAATCCAGCTCTCTTGCAATGGCTTGATCATCTGAACTTTTGTACTTTGCGACTTGCCGCTCATGTATTCTATGCGGATGATTTCCTTATACACGAATTCACATATCGGATATGATAAGCTCTTGCGTATACGCTCAGACTACCTGTGCGGTCATGAGGTGGGTTTATTGCTGGTGCTGATTGTGATTGGTACGGTAATATGCCCGGCGTCTCGGGCTCATCTCAGCCTCCGTTTTCACAAACAAACCGGCCAACTTCAACTCAAGACAAAAACTAGTCATGTGTAGCCAATACACAGGCTCAAGCGTTGCTTATGCTGGAGTGGAGTTGGGCAGAGTAGGCCCACCGACGAGTAGCTACGTGCAAATATGGTTTGGTTCGATACGGAAAGTGTTCGCTTCGCGGGTGGTTCCCCAAAGCCTCAACTTGTCTCATCATCCAGTGCCAAACACTATGGGACCCGTCAGCCACAGAGATGGCAAAGATACGGCGAGAGACGCACGCGGAATTCTATGAAATTTGACGAATTGCCACCGCCAGTTCCTCCATTTTTTTTCGATCCCGAGACGGGCATCAAGAATTGGAGACTGAGTAACCCCTCTTTGTCGATGCGTAAAGATGTCTTAATCGATGTTTGAAGCGCACGCATTGCTCGTGTTATGTGGACAAACCGATAACTGGGAGTAGTTCAGAGAAGGGCCAGTCTTGATGATTTTTTGTACGCACCTGAAGCTGACGGGTCCAGGGCCGGCACATTCAAAAGTTTCGAGGACGTCTTTATCGTTGAAGTACTCCATCTTAGACAAAGCGTGTGTCACTTTGTACGACTTTTGGAGCGACAGCACTCACCTCAGTTGTTCCGTGCATGCTCGTCGCTTGTATACGAAGTATGGGTTTCGTGCGAGTCCTGCCTCTTCCTTTTTCCCTCCCCGATGCCATTTCTGCGTTGGCCTGTTCCGGGGGATTACCGATGAACGTCAACTTATCGCAAGAAGGATCTATTTCTGACAGAGCCTCTTTCAACCAGGATGACTGGAGCCGAAGAATCAAAATCTCATTTCACAGGTCGGTGGAGCTAACGTGCCTTCAATATCACCTTCAGTTGCCTACGAATAGTATTCAGTGATGGTTCGTCCGGAGTATTGTGAGCCCTCACATATCATCCGGATCGAAGGGAAGTTCTAATTGTGGCTCTGCTTCAAATGTTGCGATCTCGCATGTCGTTGTTGGGCCGGAGGAGTCTTCAGCGCTGCGTTATGCTGTAGGAGGCAATCACTTCATGATCGAGAAACAACGCACATGAGCAGAGTCAAAGGGAATCCATTCCCCAAATAGGTCATTCGCATGCTGGTTTTCCGTTCCGACTTGCTGAAGAAAAGATCTAACGATGTGTTACCACCCTGCGCGCCTTTCTTATTCCTCCGCTTTCCCTCGGCACCGTGGCCACCATCATTTCTGTCCTCGTCATCGCTGCTTCCTTGCTCCTCATTCGATTGCTTCCATTGAACATGTTTTCCGCCACTCGAAGATCCCGAGCCGCCGGCTGTGCCAAAAATGTTCAGACACTCTATGAGAGTGTTCAATTGAATCTCAAACGCGGAATTGTACACATCTTGCTCTTCTTGTTGGTCTTCCTCCTGGGATTCTGAGTGATATTGATATTCATCGAAAACATCAGAAAAGATATATGCAGTCCCTGAGCGCGAGTTAAGGTAAGAATAGTCGCGTTGGTCTGGCTAAGACTCAGAACATCACCTAGTAAGGTCCTAGCCTCCTCGACCGCGACTACCAATCCGCGTTCCGTGACGGTCAACGTAGCTCGCTTGATGTGATGTCAGCCGTGATTGTCGAAAATATCAAGGAGAGACTCGACATTGGCAAAGTTAACCCCCCTTAACAAAGAGGTGAATTGTCGAACGTCGTGGACAGAGGCTTTCAGAACCTGAGGCGAGGTGAGCAAAGGTGAGCGTGAAGCGATTTGAGATGCAGACAGATTCGATTGTTTACAGGTAGAATCTCGTCACCTCGAGGTGAGGACATGGAGAACGTGCCAGAGGCCCAGGTAGGGCTCAGGCGATTGCCTTGACGCGAAGGTCTTCAAGTTGGTTGAATGCAGAGTTAGCCGACGTGGGAAGGTGTTGGTTCATCAAGATTTCCGGGCCGGCTCCGCGTCGTACTTTTGGCTCAGACCTGCAACCATCACGTTTCGACAAAACATTTACTGGAGTGCTTTGGGAGTGCTTGTAAAAAGCCAGATGACATTATCGGGTGCTCTCTGCTACAAAAACATCCCAATGACGGGCCCCCAGCCGGCTGATGCATGGTTCTTACTGGCAGGCCACTATCTCAAATCACAGCATCTAATTTACAGTGGCAAACACGATCTCTTCGAAATCCATATATCAAGAAATCCAGTATTCCGGGCCCAATGAAGAGGGACGGTCGCACTGCGAGGATGAGTAGTATAATTAGGTCGCGTCTATTCCGGTCAAGTCTCATGAGACTAAATTCAACTCTAGGCGACCTCAGGCACTTCCTCCTTCTCTAGCATCAGGGAAGCGTCAATAAGCGACCTGACTCTGTCCCGATATCTCTGGGGTATCTTCCAATATTAGATTCACTCTACATGCAAATTTCACAATCTACGCGGTGCCCTTTCCGTACACACTAGCAATTTTTTCGAACACCGGCGCGTGTAAATCCTGATCTTTGCACATATCAGTTCATCAAGCAGCACCATTGGAACACCGAGTGGGAGTGGTAGTGGTGCTGCTGATGGTCCTCTTACTATCCTCGCACTCCACCTACTTTCGCCCCCAAAGTGCTCGAAGTCAGACTCCGTGCGGGCTATAATTGGAACTGCCATAAATCGACCTAATCCTCTCACTCCGATTCACGAGCTCAGGTTCTATATAACTCAATGGACATTCGTACACCGAGAGCCTACTATAGTTCGTTCTCATCGCCCTGCTTCGACATCCATAGACGAACTATACAATGCCATTTGACGGACAGATAGGTATCTAAACTGTTCCTTCGTCTTTCCGCTTCAAACTTTTAGGCTAATATATCACTCCAAAGGGGCTCTCGAGATCGGGATCGTCTCCTCCACATTCTTATTTGGAGTCACCACAGCGCAGACCTACCTATACTACCAGCTGTTTCCGCACGATCCCAAATGGCTAAAACGCGTGGTCAGTTGCTCCTGCATCATACGTATAGTCCATCTATAACAACCTCTTTGATAGGTGGGGATTACTTGGTATTTCCACCGTCTTAATGATCGTTAGCCTATCAAATTCAAGCCCTTGATTCAGGTTGCTTGAACTTGGACATTCTATTTCCGCCCTTCACGCGCTTTATGCTTACACCGTGCTCAATTTCGGAAATCACGACGTCCCGGTTATGAAAGTCCCCTTGTCAATTGCCTTGAACCTCATCATATCCGAGGTTGTGTTTGTACTCGGTGAGTCGTCCAAGAAGCTTTCTGAAATCGACTAGATATTTGACGCCCCTGATCAACAGTGCAAGGCTACTATACCACGCGGATCTACCAGTTCTCTCAAAAGTGGTACATCGCAGCTCTGTGCATCGCACTACTCGGCATTCGATTTATTGGGACGGCGGCGGCGACTGTGGCGGCCGTTATGATGACCTCTTTGACACAGTACACCGATGACTGGGGGTGGGACCTGGTCTGTATCCTATCAGTCGGCGCCTTTACGGACCTCGCGATTCCCTGCGTTCTGGTGTACTACTTAACCAGATCGAGGTCGTTAGCACATGACGCGTGAGTTGCCGGCCGCCCAGTCTCTAGGAACGGTATCCTCAACTCATGTTTCCTGCAGGACTCTGGCCATTGTCGACAAACTGATCATCTGGACTATCGGTTCGTTGACTTTCGATGTTTCTTGGTGTAACTCTGATTATCCTCCAGAAACCGGCTTATTGACTGGGTATGCTTATCGAAGATCGTATGTGGTTCACCTCTGATCATCAGGATACGTTTCCAGTCTTTTCGCTGCTCTGATCTTGATTTTCGTAAGTTTGTGATGCTCGGTGACTGCCATGAATCGGGATGGCCGCTAACGTTTCGTCCATTATAGTTCAAAGCGCTGCCTGGCAGATGTTAGTCGTTGATTCATCTTCATCTTCATCTTCATCAATCGTTGACTGTTGATTGTGCACTAGTTGCGTGGATGGCGGTTTACATGAACCTACCCAAAAGTAAACTCTTTTCTACCGCCCTCCGAAAAGTCACTCAATGTCTCCTCTTCTCAGTGTTCTCCAATTCATTCCTCGCAAAGTGAGTGCACATATTCCCCGTGAATAAGTTGACTGACCACTCGAACTTAGCCTCAATGGACGAATCAAGCTGCGAGCGATGAATGAAATGACTGAAGTAGTCGAGTTATCTCCCGCTGCGGAGGTGAGTCTCTTACTCGCATTTGTTGTTACTGACATCATTGTGCCACAGGAGAGTCGTTTCCCACATCGTCTCGGAGCGAGAGTAAATGTTACCTCCGAGCAAACGAAAACAGTCGACGATGCACACTCATTGGACGTCGCAATCAAGGCGAGTCGACATTCGACGGATTTGGAAGACGGCAATTCGATTACAGTGAGTTTCTCACTAATCTGGTCAGTTACTTCTTTCTCGTGCTGAGAAGGCCGTGTGCGAAGGGGTCAATCAGCCGCAAAGCACAAGTTATTGATATCACTCGACCACATCATTTGGATTGACGACTGGCTCCTTCGAAGTTTGAATTCCAGGACGAACGCAGAAATAGTACGAATTAGCTATTTATATGTACGAACTTAGGAGGGGCACCTCCAAATTTCTAGGCCTCCAAAGAGGCAGCTGTACTCGATCTCCAAACCATAATGTACATACACGACACACGCCACGATTATATTTATTGAGGTTTGCTGAGCTAACAAGTGCCCGTAACTCAGTGGTAGAGTGTGAGATTGCAACGAGTCTTCGGGCGTGCTTGCATCATCTTGAAGCCCCGTGTTCGACCCACGGCGGGCACTCAGTTTTGCAACGTTTTTTCACTCCGTCAATTGACTTGGCGCCTGCACAATCTTTTGCTTGCACTTCGAACATGGGTTTTTAGAGGGCATATGCTCCTCGCCCCTTCTGTCGGGGACACTAGGTGTTCGTATTCCGATCACTGTACCATGCTTCCACTGCACGCCAGCGGAACCGGAGAGAACCATTTCCATCAATCACAGTCAATCACGCCTCGAATCCGAATCCTCTAGCTAGCTGACTAGCTGACTCACCGTTCCTTTTCCAATGCCCTCGTGCATATAACCTCAGCTGCACTGGATGTTAACTATGGCTTCCGCAGAGCTCGTTCCCAGGCAGTATCAGGAAGAAATCTTCGTGCAAGCTCAACGAGAAAATGTCATCGCAGCATTGGGAACTGGAAGTGGGAAAACATACATCAGTACCCTTCTCATCAAATGGATTGCGACACAAGAGATTTCTCGAGGTCGAGCCGTCGTGTTCCTTGTCCCAAAAGTACCTCTGGTGGAACAGCAGGGAGAATTCATCGCAAAGCACACAACTTTACGCGTAGCCAAACTTCACGGAGAATCTGCTCACGAGCTCACAGACCGGAAGGGATGGGAGAAAACCTTCGCAAAGAACGATGTGCTTGTGATGACTGGTGTGTCCCGAATGTCAGCTCGCATAGAAGCTTCGTTGATCCACTCCTTAGCACAGATATTTCTCAATCTGATTACGCACTCCCTATGGTCTATCAACAAAGTCCGTCATTCTCGTCATTTCGGCATTACTCTCACTCACCTTAATCTCAGGTTTCCTTGCTAGTATTCGACGAATGTCATCACACACGCAAGAATCATCCTTACAATGGAATCATGCGCGAGTACATGCTCGTTCCGGAAGAGGAACGACCTAAAGTTTTCGGATTGACTGCATCCCCCATCCAAAATGCGAAGAATCCGATCGATTCACTCAACGAACTGCAGACGAACATGAACGCACGTGTCATTGGGGTCCTCGACAACGTTGCCGAACTCACAAAGCATACTCCGAAGCCAATCGAGGTCAATCGATCTTCCCTATCGAGCTCACGCAGAGATGACTGATACTGTTTGCTGACTATTGACAGGTCATCAAGGAGTATGCGCTGCCTCCTGAAATGTACGACTTTCCGGAGCCTTTGTTGTTCGATTGTCTCAACGTTTTCAACCCTACCACCATCAAAGTCATCTCCGATATCTGGGTTGACATAGAACGTCGATATTACGTCACGAGAGAGAGCTTGGGTCCTTATTGCGCGTCTCTTTACCTGTTCTCAGAGGTCAAACGCGCCATTCTTGCGTTGGGGCAACTGGAGCTTCGTAAAGACATCGATCCGGACCTGATTGTACAACGCGCTCCCGTTGACCAAGAGATTCCGCCCGACCTGTTGGACATGACCGACATCCTGTTGGAATACGAAGGCTTTTTTGACTCCCTAGACGGTTCCCCTTCGCTCCCACTCACTGTTCCCATCTCTTGGGTAACTCCCAAAGTCAAAGTCCTGGTCGACGTGCTTGCTGCACACTACTCACCCACCTTCCAAGGGATCATTTTTGTGGACCAACGGCAAGTCGCAGCCTGCCTAGCAAAGGTTCTACCGCATGTCACAGGACTAGAAGGGCTGCTCCAATGCGGCGAGGTTGTAGGGAATAACTCGGACAGGAATGATATGACGAAGAACATTTCAGCGTCTGGGACTGGTAATCCTCATGTCGACACGCTGAAACTCTTTCGAGATGGGGTTCTCAACCTCCGTAGGTCCAAGCCGCTCCTCCCTTTTGCCAGTCTGACATCTGGCTTTGTTATAGTGATCGCAACATCTGTAGCTGAGGAGGGCCTTGATTTCCCCGTTCGTGCGATATTGCCTACATCATTGTTCTGTTTTCTAACGTTCGTTCCACAAGGCATGCGATCTCGTCATTCGTTTCGACCCCCTTCAGCATATGGTAGGGTATATTCAGTCCCGAGGTCGAGCTCGAAACAAAATTTCAAAATTCATCATCATGCTCCCAGAGGGCGACTCCGTTTCCTTGTCCCGGTACCGTGCCTTCACCTCCGCAGAGTCAGAGTTGAGGAACATATACAACAACTTTCATCAGCCCGCTCCAATCGAGGCAGATACTGACGAGTTCGATGTTGTAGATCCTGTCGACCTTGCCGAGCGGGAGCGGTTCGTCGTGCCCTCGACCTCGGCATTCGTGAATTATGACAACTCGATCACCCTGATCGAGCATCTATGCTCGCTCATTCCGCACGATATCTACACGCCACCACACGCCCCGGTTTATACAGGCGACTTTCAGGCTACCCTCGACCTCCCTGCGAGCTTACCGCTGACTCCCGGAGACCTTTCTTACGAAGGCCCTCTGAAACACTCGAAGAAGGAGGCAAAGAGAGCAGTCGCATTCATTGCCGTCAAGCGACTTTACGAACTCGAGGTATTCGACGAATACCTGCTCCCTGTATCATCTCAGGACTCCAAGGACTCGGAAGACCATGTCTTGACTACGACCCTTCGCACGAGTGGAGGCGGAAAGAAGATTCGTGTTATGTTGGACGTTCTAATTCGAGACCCGTGGGTGATAGGCGAGAGGCTTTGGATACATCCAGTGTATTCTAGGGGTGTCCTCCTGGCTGGGTTAGTCACCGGGACACGTTTGCCTCCTTCGAAGGTCTTTGTTGGGGACGTCAATGTCGAATTTGAAGTGGGAGATCCTTGTCCTGTGCAAGGTGACGAGGAAACTGACGACGATATCGAAAATGAAGAGGACGTCCATTATCGCAAGGAGATGGAAGAGTACACGAAATTGTCGCTCTCCATTCAAATCAGTGGCGCGGAGCTAGAGGGTCCTCCTAGTGTATACCTGGTACCTCTCGCAACAACACTGACCCCGGATTTTCACGCGATCAGGCGACTGGTTTCGTCTCCCAAGGGACACCTCGACTGGACTGGTGTAACTGACAGTTCTTACGAAAAGCTGCTCCTCCGCAATATCAACCAGAAGGGTCGTACTCTGTTGCTTCATAACGTTCGAGAGGATCTCACACCCATGTCCACGCCGATTCCAGAAAGTAGGGAGGCTGAGGTGGGCTCCCCAACTTATCACGACTACTATACGAACCGATGGACTCGAAGGAATAATAAAGCTGGCTGGACACCTTTCGTTCCGACTGAGGGTCCTATGATTGAGGTGTCGAGGGTCGCATTCTCCACGGCGGGGTCCTACAAACTTGAGAGCGTTGGGACAGACTCTCGACCTCGTGCACCCGCAGAGCCAGAGATACAAGTGATGCCCCAAGGGTGCTGTGCCTGGTTGGATATTTCCCCATCCATGGCGTTAGCCTACAAGGCCTTCCCTGTTCTCTGTCAGCGGCTGACGGACGTTTATCGCGCACGCGAAGCCCGGTTTGCGCTGAGCCTTCCTCCCATCCAGGACGATGTCTTGATTCAGGCTCTCACGATTCCCAGTGCGGGTGGGGCGTTCAACAACCAGCGATTGGAAACCCTCGGAGACGCCGTTTTGGAGCTGTGCACGACTGTTCACCTTCTGAACAAGTTCCCTCACAAGCACGAGGGACAGTTGACCTCGTTGAGGCAGAAGTATATTGGCAACAAGTTCTTGTGTCTGAGGGCGTTGGGTATAGGACTTGAGCGATTCATATCGTCCGAGTCGCACAAGCATAATAGAGGGTGGAGATATGTGGAAGAGGACACAGCTCGGGAAGTGTGGGGAGGACGCATTGTTAAGCGAAAGATTCCTCGGAGGAGTCTTCAAGATTGTATGGAGGCCATTCTCGGAGCGTCCTTTGTTACGGGCGGTATACCCATGGCCTTACATACCGGAGTAGCCCTTGGGCTTAACTTTGGTGGTGTAACACCGTGGCAACTGCGCTACGAAACATCAGAAGACCCCGTTCCCCCGATGTTCGCCGGCTTGGAGGAGACTCTGGGGTACAGATTCCGCAATGGCAAGATCTTGAAAGAGGCAGTGACGCACCCGTCTTTCTCTTCTTATGCAGATACGGGAACCTACCAACGATTAGAGTTCCTCGGCGATGGTGAGCTCATTTCGCTTCCTCGTGCTCTGTTTCCATGACTCAACGTGAGCGCGGTCAGCTATTCTTGACCTGGTGGTAATCCACTATCTCTACAAGAAATTTCCTGATGCCAACTCCCATCAACTTGCTCTGCCGCGCACCAAAGCCATCTGTTCGCCTGCGCTCGCTTCCCTAGCTGTTCGGCGCCTCAACGTACACAAGCTGATGCTGGCGAATAATACGGAGCTCAGTGTGGCCATCTCGCAGTATGTCCCAGCTTTGCAGCTCGCTACCGCGGAGATTATCGTCAGGGATGGGTGGAGGTATGACCCTCCAAAGGCCCTCAGCGACGTTTTTGAAAGCATCGTAGGAGCTGTGCTCGTTGATTCTGGATACGACTACGAGAGGACTGCAGTTGTAGTAGAAGACCTCATGGGTGATATCCTGGAGCTGTTGTCACCATCTGTTTGTCGAGATCCCGTGTCTATCCTACACGAGTGGGTATCAGGGAACAAATGCCTTCAAAAAGTCGGTTTTCGGTAGGTTTTGTTTTCACGGCTGTGGCCCGATTGCCCCTGACTAATTCGAAACACAGTCGTGGAACCCGCGATGGTTGGGAAGGAATAGAGGCACATCTCCATGGAGTCGTGCTTGCAGGACCAATCGTTTCTACCAGTTCCTCCATTGCTAAGCATTTGGCGGCGGAACGTGCTTTCTCTTTCTTGCAAGATCCGGCTGATGAAAGAGCGCTAGCGAAGATATGTAACTGCCGAGAAGCTGAAGCCAAGGCTCAGCCCAAAACTACATTACCACCGTCGAAGGTAGGTCACGACGCAACCGAATCCCCGCGAGGCAACGTTGAAGACAGCAGTCTGACTCGATGTCCCGTTCTCACTCAGTGAACAAAACCTTATACGAAGTACACACTCTCCCAACCCTGTCGCATACCCTATGACCTTTTCCCTCTCCTATCCTGAAACTTTGACGTCCTTTCTTCCTTCCCCGAACTCCCCTACGCCGAGTTGCGCACAATCGCCGTGTCTTGACCCTTGATTCGACCAACCCTCCATCACAGTCCACTATACTTACGAAACCACCTCTTCTCTCTTGGCATCCTTCGCCCCAAGCCATGCAAATTGACCAACTCATGACTGTGTTGAAGGCCGACTGCACCAAAACTCAGCCGACGCGTTTGACGACTAGTCACACTTTTGCTGCAAATCAATCACCGTGCCGATACGAGGATTCAGGCAAGGGCCAGGGCTGTGGCTCGAGTTGTCCTGTCGTCAAGTTCCGAATGCCCAGTTTAGGGGGAGATCGCCTCCGGCCTGTGGAATGTGCACTTGTGTACATCAATCGCTATGCTTATCATCACCTACAACGATCCCACCATCAGCAACACACTGCATCAACTTGCTCTACCCGGCAACGCGAGAACCCACCCTCAGGGCCTCCTCAAATGCAAAATTGCAATTATGACCACTCAGGGGGTGCTGATTGGTGGACGATACGGCTTATAAGCCCACAAACCTCCTTCAATGTTTTCTTGTCGACCCCCCACCCCCGCCAACGACATGTTACTCTCGGCATCGCTGTTTCTGGTTTCCTCGTCCCTTGCCGCCACCGCTCTCACCTTCAATCATCATGTTACCCGCGACCCTCACGATGAAGTCGACTGGAATCAACATCAATATCAAAAACCCACGAGCGGGGATTCTCGTAGCCCATGTCCTGGACTGAATACGTCAGTACCCGGTTTCTAGAGCCAACGTCCTTTGGTGCTGATTCTTCGCCACCCAGACTGGCGAACCACGGTTTCCTTCCTCGAAATGGCCAGAACATAACTATACCCATACTCCTTCAGGCTGCATTACGTACGTTCTTTCGTTCGTATATCATATCTGTATAGTTCTGACAAAGCGCAAACCAGAGGGATTCAATGCACATCCTGAGATCATGATGATACCCGCTAAAATGGCCCTCTTCACTTCCTTCTCACCCGATTCGTTCGCGTTGAGTGAACTCTCACTGTAAGCTTTACGGTTTTCTCCTTCCGAAACCTGATAAACTTAATCTCGGCTTCACAGCTACGGAACGATCGAACACGACGCGTCAATCTCTCGACGAGACCAAGCACTCGGCGACAACAGCGCATTCGACGAAGAGCTTTTCAGCACCCTCGCCAACTCCAACCCCGGCGTCGACTACTACAACATCACCTCCGCAGGCAAAGTCCAAAAAGAGCGCTTAGAACATTCACGCGCGAACAATCCTTCCCTAGTCAACACCATCAAGGAGTTCCAAACCAGAGCTGGGGAATCTGCGTTGTATCTCAGCGTCATGGGTGATCCGAATACGGGGGTTGCACCCAAGAAGTTTGTGGATATCTTGTTTAGGGAGGAGAGGATGCCGTTGGAGGAAGGGTGGAGGGTTTCGAGTGTGCAGATTAAGAGATCGACGACTACGCCGTTGATTGTGGGGATTATGGGTGCGTCGGAGTGGACGCCGAATGGGGGGCAGTATCCTTGGGTTAGGTTATCGCAGGTGTCGCCTACGAACCCGTTAGAGGCTGGGACGATTTTGTAGACGTGGTGTACGGGAATGGTTTTTTCTATAGTATATACGGATAATATGATCTTAACTCGGGAGGAAGTGACTGCGAGACTGCGAGATTGAGAAGAGATCAATTGACATTTTTGTAAAGTGCGAGCGCGACGCGTAGCGCAGCACGTGCTGCGGCCTCCGCTTTTATCACTGCTTCCATCACATCACTCTAGAGTACACAGTCGGCTCTTTTTCCCTTAAATACTCTACCTCTCGCCTCGTAGGTTGCAAGATACAACATGGCCATCAACGCGAATGAAGACACCGAATTGTGAGCGTGTCCCTTTTAACATTTGACCATTCTCACTCTGACCCACGATCGATCTGTAGTAACGATGCTCTCCGAAAACACGGTATATTACCTCCAAGAGAACCGACACCACCTTCCCCCTCACCGCCTCCATCGCCGACTTTCAGTGACATTCTGAACGATTTCACGCCCTCCGAGCTACGAGAGATTGGTGAAGACGCAAAAGATGAAGAGACACAGAGGAGGGTGGAGGCTTATCGGCGCCAGCGCATAGCAGACGAGAAGGGTATGCAAAGGAAAGCTAGGTTTGGGAGGGTGTATCCTATAGGAAGGGATGACTACACGCGGGAAGTGACAGAAGCGAGTAAGGTTCATGAAGAGGACGATGAAAACGAACAGGGAACTGCAGTCATATGTTTTCTCTACAAGGATGGGTGCGTTATACAGGGGGGTCTTACCTCTTTATCTCTCGGTGCTGATACACGGGCGTCCTTAGAATCCCTCGAAGCGATCGAGCATTTGAACACCTCAGAACTCTTGCTGCTCGATACCCCCGAACAAAGTTTGTCTCGATAGTAGGGGACAAGTGTATCCCAAACCTTCCGGACTCTCGAATTCCGATGTTTATCATATACAAGAAAGGGGAGATTCTGAATCAGGTCGTTGCTTGGGGTGCGGATAGGGAACGACGTTTGGAAGGTGAGGCTGGATTTTCTGTTGGTCTTGTTTCGTGTTGGGGAGCTGAATCACCGTGATCTGATTTGTGAATCAGAACTGGAAGCGCTGCTACTGGTGGGAGGTGCTCTTCATCCTCCGGAACGACGTAGAGACGAAGAACGCAAGAAACTGGATGATTCGGATGAGGAAGACTCGGAGGACGATGATCCTTCGTCGCGAATGCGCTCTGCTGCGACTTCGACGAATGGGAAGACACAGAAGAACATCCGAGGGAAGGCAGGGAAAGGGGGTGATTCGGATTCGGATTTTGAATTTGATCTTTAGGAAGACTGGTGGCGTTTTTGCGTTGTTCATTCATGTTCATTGTTCAGGTCTGTGGCTCTTAACTGGTCATAATAGATCGTTGAAGTCTTGAATGAGATTTTAGGCCTTGTTCAATGTTTTCTTGTCGTCTTGCTGCTTGCATGCGGGATACAGCAAATTTCTCAGATCAGATGGTTCCACTGTGTCCGTTCCAGTGGATTCTCTATTCTTGCAATATCAGTAACCTGGGCAGGCTGCTCAGTTTGCAAGGTTACCTTCCCATCGCCAGAGCTTCTACTGCTAGATTCAGGGCAACTTGGGAATGGCTGGTAACGGCAAGGTCTTGCCGTCGCGTACTGGCAGGATACGCGTGACGTCATCTCAGCCCTTGTTTCCAAGGGCGCACCGTGAGACAAGAGCTGTTCGCCAAACCCATAAATTGCGACGCCACGGCTATCGCTCAATTTCCACCATCGATCCCCTACTTTTCCCCTCCCACCTCACCAAAATCTATCACATCTCAGCCTCAACTCATGGGTGAGCCTCGCAACTTCTCTGAATTTCATTGAAGACAAGCATGCTCATCGCGTTTATCCGTAGCCGGTACTAAACGAGCTTCTGAGGGTTCTGGCCCTACCACTCGAGCCTCCAAGTCCGCTAAAACAGACAACAAGTCGACTGCGACGACCCCAAAGAAGGGTAGCAAGAAGGGTGGTCCAAAGGTACGTCCTCATTCACCCTTTCATCTTGATTTTTCGGTTCGCGGTGCTCATTTCAGCTCGCACGTTCCACAGGCTTCGCTCCCCGCGTCAGCGTTCAAATCCAAAGCATTGCCACTCCACGTCAACGTCACCCACACGCCTCCCACTATCCCCGATGACGAGACTGTACCCGCAGCGTCAGCAGATCCTGGATTCTTGGGCACTCTCTCGCTAGTTCCGAGCACTTTTAACACGGGCAGTTATGGTTGGAAAGGGAGCAAGAGGATCACTGTTGAGTTGGAGAATGGTGAGGATAAGGAGAAGGTCCAGGTTCAGTTGACGTGAGTACTCTTGAGCCTTTTGGGCGTCGCTGAGTTCTGACACCATCGTTCTATCAGCATCAATGCCACTGTGTTAGGGAGCAAAGGCGCACCTGATGACGACGAAGAAGCTAACGGAGATGGCGCCAAAGACAAAGAAAAGGCAGAGGAAAAGGAAGACGGTGCTGAAGAGGACTAATCTGATCGAATAACGACGAAAGTGGACGACCTGTTATGACAATGCTTAATATTTCTGTTGTACATGTTTTGGATGGCTCTTTGATTCGGGAAGCGAGAGTATGTAGCGGTCTTTGCATTCAAATATTTATATAACGAATTACACACGAACACCGGGGGACTGAGCTCGAGTTGTGATCCGCCATATAAGAACGAAGCCCAGTCGACGCGACTGACACTCCTCTCTCCATCACCGCCAAACCGCGACTCATTGCAATGCCCACCATCGACCTGAAAACTAATGTCAAAGTGAGAACTTTTCATTTTCGAACTGTCATACCCACCTTTCACTGACTTGTTTTGGCCGGCTAGATCGACGACATCCCAGCGTACATCCTCAAATTATCCAAGGTCAACTAACATTCGTATCACGACCTCCCAACGAGCAAGAGCGATTGACAAACCCAACCAGCTCTCCGCCGAGATTCTCTCAAAGCCTGAAAGCTACATTAACGTCATCCTCTCACAAGATGTCCCCATGTCGTTCAACGGAACATTAGATCCTGCTTTCCAGTGCACAATTGTAAGGTTTACTGATTCGTATATCGCGATCTAATTCTCGCTGATGTTGCTGCTGCCGGATAGATCAGTCTGGGAAACATCAACCCGGAATCCAACTTGAAGTATAGCGAAGCTTTTTCCAAGTTTTTCGAGGAGTCGTTGGGAATTCCTAATGACCGCGGGTACATGTGAGTGTAGCTCGTTGGAAGAGATGTTCGCTCTGAAACTCGTGGTTGTAGCACGTTCATCGATCCTGGACGAACTCATCTTGGGTACGTCGTCTCGTCTTGAGGTGTTTATCGTCCTTCGTCCTCGCGCTGACCCATGACCCTAGGTACAAGGGGACGACCTGTGCAGAGATATTCGGTGGCAAGAAGTGATCAAAACAGCTTGCTTTATCGAGGGACTTTGGCCAAAGAAGAACATCAAACCGTGTACCAACATGTACAATAGGATTGCTGCCGACGTGTAAAGAAATCATCAAAGCTCAAGACAAACACATCTTGATGTGACTGCTAAATGCAAGAGCGTTCTCTCCGACCTCCGTGGATCTCTGTTCGAAAAGCGCGCACAAAGAACGGGCTGCAAGGCATTGCCGAGCTTCTCCATCGGTCGGGGACGTTGACATGCCGGTGAAAAGGACATAAGTTTCAATTGCGCGGAGAAGGACGGTGTCTTACGAGGTCTGATCTATCAGTACCAATCCTGATACGAATACGTATCGCCTTTGGGATTGACTGACGTTGCAGTCGACTATGAATAACACAGAGCTTCGCACCCGCATCCGCTCCGCCCGTGTAGGTTCATCGGCAAGTTACTTTTTTACCTGTTTGCGGCCGTCTTTCCTCATAAGATGGGCGTTCCTTCCTCTCTCTCAAATTTCTTACCACCAGCACCCTACCCCCCATGCCCATCATTGAGCTAAAAACCAACGTCAAGGTAGGCTCAACGTTCGTTCTTCCCCAGATGTCCTGAATATCGACCCATTGCACAGATCGACGATGTCCCAGGCTTCGTCGTCAAACTATCCAAGGTATGGACGCATTCATCAAAATCCCAACAATCCTCGCTACATCACACCCTCACCAGCGCGCCTCAGAGGTACTCAGCAAGCCCGAAGAGTTTGTCAATGTCCTCGTCTCCCAAGACGTCCCCATGTCGTTCGGAGGAAAACTGGATCCAGCGTATTCATGCACCATCGTGAGTTGAAAAGTTCTGCCTGCCATAAACCACAAGTTCAACTGATCTCGTGGCCGGAGCAGACCACTCTAGGCGATATCGAACCGGAAGCGTACAGCGCTGGGTTTTCCAAGTTTTTCGAAGATACATTGGGGGTTCCTAGTGACCGTGGATACATGTGAGCAGGAGAATCTCTTTCTCCCCCCCCCCTCTCTCTCTCTCTCTCTCTCTCTCTCTCTCTGTTGGTTAACATACGACCCCCCATTTCGTAGATCAATTCTCAATCCTAAAGCATCACAATTAGGGTATGGAGGTTTGATTCTCAACCAATAAGCTCGTTCCCTAACGATTCTCTCTTTTACTTAACATAGGTGGAAAGGGACAACCGTCGGCGCGCTTTTTGGTATCAATTAGGCAGCAGGCTTGGTAACTAGTGATATGATATGGACAAGCAAATCGAAAGACGACGACAATCTATACCGGACGACCGCCCAATGAACCTCCGATTGCTCGGGAACAAATTGTCGGGATCGACCGAGGAAACTTCGAGCTTCATGGTGAGGGAAAGACGAACTCAACCCCATCCGCCCGTTAGTGGCAGCACTTTGGATATTTTGGAAGGAAGACGAACTTCAGCTATCAACAGCCTTCTTCGTTCCCGAAGTCTTTGTACCACTAAACCGCAGCTGTCGTGGCTTTTGCCCCTGCTAGGCTCCTCGCGAGTTCTATCTTATCCTGCAGTTTGTCCAGATAAGTCACATTTCGTTCAACGCGAAGATCTCTAGCAGACAAGAACAAGAAGAACCTTTTGAGTTCCCGCTGTAGGTAGGTGTTGTGCTCAAGTATCTTTGTCGATGGGGGGGTTTCCAGTATCCACTCGAAAGTAGAACTCTACGTCTCCTCCATTCTTCGCATGGTTGTGGGGAAAGCAGTCGAAAACGAACAATCGAGAGGTCCCGGTCCCATTGAACCCCATCCCCCGCGTCGTAGAGTGCTACCAGACCAGATGGTGTAAGTACGAAAGCCTAGGAGGGCCCAACGACAACAAATTGGGTTTACCCATCCAATCCGATCCAACCCAACAAGCAATCAATGAGGATTTGTTGTCGTCGAGTCGGACACCGACAGTGTGACAATGTTCTACGAGACCCCATAGAATGGTAACTGGAACCTGTCCGGCTGGTCCTTGCCGTCCCCCAACCCCGTATAATGGGTATTCGTGCACTGGGATCCGCCATGAAAAGAACTTGTTTATGTCCTCCCTCCATTCTGACGCGGGCTTTTTTCGATGGTCCGTCCTCTCCCTGCTCTTGTGTGTCAAGATTAATGAGGAGCCAGTAGTCGACGTGTGAACTCAGAACAAGTCGTCCGTCCTGCGCGTCCTCCTTTCCTTCCTGTCGTTGTCAAGAACATGGACCTCCCCACACACAGAGCTGATTGGTGGTTTAAAAAAGCAGGGCTTTAGTGCGAAGTGCGATATAAAAGTCTCGAATTCTCCGTGCCATCAATTTGATGCTCGTAGTCTGTAGAGGGCCTGTTTGACCCTCAAAGTATACATACGCGTTCACTGGGTATCTCTCCTCTTTGAGAAGCAAGATGACAACGAACTGAACAGGAAAGCTTTTGGTGTCCGGAACGGCGGTCATCAGTGCTAGTGAGCTGCCACCAGGAGTTATGTACCAGTAGCATAGACTTACCCTCGAGGATCGTATCCTCGCCTTCAACTCCATATCCGCACCCGCATCCACATCTGTCCTAGTATTCGAAGTTCAAGACGAACCGTTTATTTCTAGCCAGGGGGCCAGGCAAAGGTAAAGTGAACTCTATATGTGCCCATCTTCATTCGGATCCTGACTCTCATATTGCATCGTGTTGCCCGACAACGTGTATGATCCATTTTCCTTGGGCTCTGTCGCACTGCGTTGAAGGGAGCAGAGGGGTTGAGCACGGAGGTGATCAGACCGTGGACGTGTCTGCCATGACGACGGAAGTGACTAAAAGACAAAGTAAGGTAGGACATAGTTATGGTCTTCCCCCCGCAATTCGACGCGTCCCAACAGAGATAGTTTGGACGCTATACATGTACATGATCCCGACATCCCTGCAACTCCACCATTCCAGATTACTGGCTGTAGTTTGGCGTGAGTTCCGATTCCTATCATTTCCCGTTCCGTATGGTTTTACAATTCAGATTGGAGTCAGATTATATGGATGTAGAGATGGATGGATAGCGCACTAGTGACTAGGCTCCTTCCCGAGTCACCATCACCATTCAATTCCCATTCAACTCCATCGATGAAAACTACACGAAGGACAATTCCAGCGCTCAAAACAACTGTATGTAGACGCGTTTTTTATTTCTCGTTCCGCGCCTTTACCTATACCAGACCCGATTTGGACAGGCGGGCCCGACGCTCACACGGTACAGGACTCGAATTTTGAGGATCTCTTGCTTGGGTACCGCATCTTTCCCAATGGTATGAAGAAGAGAGCCCCGCTGGGCCCTGGCTCCTTCCAAACCAGGGTGCTTTGAAGGCGCGGAACGAGGAATAAATCAAAACGCGTCTACAAGAAAAAACTCCCACAAAACAAAGTGCCCGCCGTGGGGTCGAAAGACGTTGAAGTATGCCGGACGACTGCCTGCCCAATGAACCCCTTCATGACGTCCGATCGCTCGGAAACAAAATTGTCGGAATCAACCAAGGGAACTTCATGATGAGGCAACAACAAACTCAGTGGCAGCACCGATAGTTGACCCTTTGGATTTGTTTTGGGAGGATGATGAACTTCAGCTATCAACGGCCTTTTCGTTCCCGATTTCCTTGTACCACGAACCCCCGCTGCCGTTGTCGAGGCTTTGCCCCTGCTCTGTCCTGCAGTTTGTCCAGATAGGTCACGTTCGTCAACACGAAGTCTCTAGCAGACAAGAAGAGCTTTTTGAGTTCCTCATGGATCCCGCTATAGGTGTCGTGCTCGAGTATTTTGTCGATAGGGCCCTCAACTTGATAGTAGAAATCCCTCAACGCTCTCAACATCTCCTCCATCTTCACAGCCAAAGGATTGTAATGGGAAGGCAGTCAAGGGTGATGTCTCCTGAACTGCATAGGGGAGAGGAAGACGGTGAGACGTTCTTCAATCCGACAAGCAAAGTCGGGAATGGTTCTTAATCCCCCGTTTGTACTCTACCGGTATTATGGTTTGAGCCATCTCGGCAGGCATATTCGAGATGATGAGGAACGAGGAGCTCAAGGGAACGTGCTCACCGTTTTACGACCATAGGAAAAGTCTGGTGAATTTGTTCTGAAAGGCCGCGCGTATTCCAGGTCGGCAATCTTGCAGACGTAGGTTCCTTCTCCGACACCGCCGTGCGGACGATAGCAACGAAGGAGATTCCCAACCAAGAGGTCCCGATGAACCCATCCTGCGTCGTAGAGTATTTTGAGTGCTATCAGATGGAGTGAGTACGAAAGTAGGGCCAACAACAAATTGAGTTACTATCCAATGCCCCAACAAGGGTTCAATGACAACTTGCTGATCATTGATGTCGATCAGTGATGTCGATCAGTCTAACACCGACCTCTTTGAAGACAGTCCGACAATGTTTGGGGGGCTCATAGATGGCACTGGACCCGTCCGGTGGGTCATAGTCGTCCTTGCTGTTCTGCCTATAACCCAGTGCTCAATGTCCTGAAACACACGTAAGTGGCAATAACAGCAAACAAGGGGTGGACATACCCTTTCGACTTCCTTCGGACCGGTATCGCTCTCCTTGAACCCCACATTGACATGCTATCCCAAGCCTCAATTCCGGTAAGTTGAGGATCGTATCCCACCCCTAGCTCCATGTCCACGTCCGTCCTGTATTCGCCGTTCTACACATCCGATATCGCCTGTCCGGTAAGTCGAGCCGTGGGTCTCTTTCCAGGCAAGGCAATCAGGGATGCCTTGAGGACACAGTTGAATAAGTCTCGTGTGCTTGTAAACGCTATCTTCATTCAGGTCCATCTCTATTGGATCCTGGCTCTCATACCATCCCAGCGCCCGTGGTGCCCGACAACGCGTACGGTATCTTCCCAGTCGTCCGCATCTGCAAGACACGAAGGTCTTCTATCCTTCACCTTCCCTATCGATTCCTGCAACTGCTCTTGCGTCTCGACCCTTATGTCTTGCGAAACTTCAGGGACAGGACCGTGGTCCAAGAAAGCCTTCACCTCAACCTCTAGAATCGTAAGGCCCGTCGTTCATATTCCTATGTCTCGAAGCTGCTGTAGATCAATGTCATGGTTTCCGGGACTTGAAGATTCTACTCTTCTTGGTCTCTTTACACTGTTGAGTTGATTTCAAGTCAATTCAAGTAGTTTCGGTCTCGGGAGGGAATGAGGGTTGAGTAGGGAGACCGTCGAGGTGAATAAGACGTGTCTGCCACAATAATTGAAGTGAGGAAAAGACAAAGGTAGGACGTAGTCATCCCTCACAATGGGAGTTGAAATCTATACGCACCTTGAGTTTTTGAAAGGTTTTTGGTTGAGACCACTTCTGTCCCAACGGGGGTCATGCATGTGATCCCGACTGCCACCGGAAAAAGCCCGGCAGTTAGTATAGCGGACTTGCGCTAAACCTCAATCTCCTCGATTTCACGGCTCCATAGACTTCAGAAGACTCGAACTGGTGCGACCTAGAGGAACTTATGCAGAAGCAGGAGTCACATTCCTAGAGTTTCTTCTAAAAGTCGTCCCTTCGCTGACTCGAAAGCCGCACAGAATCACAACCGAACTGCACCCGAATTCAACGTCGTGTCAATAGATGATTAGATCTCCTGGTTTGGAGTGATGTGGTCGCGGATTCCTACCATTTTCCGTTCTGCCCGTATGTTCTCGAAAGGGATACAATAGATTGGAGCCATGTTTGCTTGGCGAGTCACTAGTGCGCCTCCATCCACCTCCACACAGCTTCAGTTCTCATGATATCGAAGACTCCTACAGCTCCAAATCAATCACGACTCCACCTTCAGTGACCAGGCTCCTTCCCACTGTCTTTGTCACCAGACTATCGATCTGCTTCGTCTCAAGTGGGAGTGTGCTAATGAGTTCTTGAGATGGTTGCGGGGAGTCAGTAAACGAGGCATTGTTCTCAAGTCTATCGACCGGTGCTCGAGGCAATAAAAACAAGTGCCCGCCGTGGGTCGAACACGGGGCTTCAAGATATTGCGCACGCCATCCGAAGCATTGCAATCTCACACTCTACCACTGAGTTACGGGCACCTTGAACACCGATTGAGTGTGTTCCTCGACATTCCACCAAACCCTCTCTGTAACTGGCTTCTGTTCGATTCCCTGGTTGACCTAATTCATCTCAGCTCGCTACCGCCGCATTGAAACTGAGGAACTATCCTCATGGCAAATCACTTCTCAATAGCACTCGGCACAACTCGCAGACCTCAATACCTTGTAGTAATAAGGGACCACAGCAAACCTTTGCTTCCTTGTGAACCTTTTTCATGGCAGTCAGCGAGGAGCGAGGCACCGTTCTTGTCCACCTTCCATGCAAGGGCCATCGAGGGCTCGCCCGAAATCTGGACGTACTTAGGTTGGTTACCTCCCGATATCACTCAGGATATGAACGAGCAAGTATTCGAACGCCGTTCCGTCTCAGGTGAATCGACGTACGCAATACAGAAAGCCAGGAAGACTCTCGACCTCTCCATTCATCACCCTAAAGTCCTCTTACGTGTCTTCAGATTGCCAATGAACTGCCGGCTTCCTTCCATTGCGATATGATATGGGCTGGTGATGGACCTCTCTGCTCCCGAACTTTCCAGACTTCGAAGTTGGCATCATTCACCATCATCGGAAGTCTCATTGGCACCAGACTCGTCTCTAGACCTCATCAACCCACGTCGTCTATTCCTGCGTCATGAGAAGACCGATGTTGAATCGCATCTTGATTCGAGGACTCGGAGTTTGGGTGCGTATTTGCGTTTGAGACATATATTCAACAGAGTACTTGAATTGATGAAGCCTAGAAGGCGTCTTTCTACAACACGTATTGGGCAGGTTCTGGCCGCACAGTCCCAGAACACTCAAGTCAGCCATCACGGGGTGGCATTGGGGCCGATTGAGGTCGAATCATATCCTACCAGACACCCCAGATTCTCTATATCCATTCCTTTGGCCCTTTCAGAGAAGACTCGACCGTTAACACCCCCGAGCTATTGAAACGGACATATGTCAAGGATAAAGCAAGGCAGGAAAAACGCCGAGTAGATGCCGCATTCGTTCATGCACGATCACTTGACCCCCCCAGCTGCGAATAGCCAACGGATAACCAACTTGGCCTCTGGCAAGACGGCGCTATCCCAGGTACGCGTGGGATATTCCGTCTACCACGCGCCGCTCGATATACTTTCCGGGTTTCTCGAACGTTGCTCGATGCACATACTAGGCTTGGTGAAAATCGAGTTGCGAGGCCCTGGTCCAACCTTGCGTCGTGGCGCTAGCCGCGTTTCAGCGATTACAAGAATATGCTACTATCGAATGCCTGCCGATACCAACTTCAGACACGTCTATCAGGCTCGGGCGGAAGTGGGAACAATGTAAGGTGAGCCATCAGTATTCAATCCTATCTGTGCTTGTCTGCATTCTGATGAATCTCCCGAACCTTCACCGGCAGTGCAAGTCGGTTGAGTCTTGGGGTCTTGAGATATAACCTCAAGGCAAATCAACCGAGGTATATGTTCCTTGAATTCGATTATTGAACGCCACAGTGTGTCGTGCTCTGTCATCATACTATTCTATGGTTGAACAAAACGCCTATACGATCACAAGTAGACTCTCCCATGCTGACGCGCTCTAGCATTATTAACGGCGATTAATTGCTCGATCGCGCTTTTGTATGAACTAGTCGGGATATTCCGTGCTTTAGCTCTGGATCTATCGATGGTTTCCGCTCCAAACACTTCGAACCCGACTAAACCCCTGACAACCCTGCAGAACACACCCATGATCCATCTATACGTGTCTGTATACCATACCTGGGCCCGGGAACCCCTCAACATCGAACGCAGCTAGACCAAGAACAGGAAGTTGAAATTTGTGGGAAGCCAATATATAGACTTACCCTCGGTAAGTAATCAAAGTTGAGTATTCTGTACGTTTTCCTTCGACCCTTGTTTACACGCTGCATAAAAGTATTAAGATTCGTTATGCCCTCCCTTTCTTCCCTTGTACACCCTCACGGTACCGCTCGTACGAGCGAGATCCAACTTCCATCGAATACAAGCTCATTATTGATCAAGTCGCTCCCTTCAGGACGTCTTTATTCGCTTTCAAACATCATTCACAGCATCAATGAACAATGACTCGACCTTCTCTACGCTGGACCGTGTTCCTCGGGGTCGGAGGCTAACTCAGGAAGGAAGGTCTGTTGAAGAAGGGGAGAGAGGTTCCGATAGACCTGGACGAATACCAGAAAGGGCGCAGAATGGGAGAACCAGAGTCAGGTAAGCATCCATTTCTCTACGTATCATTGATCCTTCTTAGGAATAGGTCCCGCTGAGCGTTTGCGCCCCGTATCTTTCTTATCGGTGAGTGTACATGTCTCTTTCCTGTCGATTTGACCGTCAGTTTGGAAACTTACGTCCGCCTTCCATAGTCTGTCTTCGATATCTCAGACCCCAGAATCGTCCTTACATTATGGATCGGTTCAGGCTCGAAAACCGCCGCAACCACAGAGATTATTATCTCCTTATCGACATCATACTCAACATCGCCGCTCAATTACTTACCGTTTTGCCTTCCAACATGATGGTGGACGTACGCAGTAGTGTATAGGTACGAGGTAAGCCTATCATAACATACATCGCGCCCGTGAACTCTATCATTGTCAGAGATTTCAGGCACGTAAAAACCCTTATTTCACGTCTCTCGCTGCCCTCCCTCAATCCAGCAATACAGTTAGTCTTACACTCAGTGCTAAAATACCAAGGGAATTCCGCGATTCGAAGGGCTTGGTCGTTTCGCATCTCGGCTGCTTTCTAAGAACCTGACTGTATAGCGACTACCACCTTGAAGTACATCTCGAGATCTCGTGTTGTCCGCCTATTCACTCCTGCCTTGACTCTAGGTCTCGGTCATTGGGGAGGAGCCTGAGTCTGCCTGTCGCCTGGGGGGATTCCGAATCTGGGACCTTTTGTGTACGGTAACCAGGAGGCTTCTGCCCGTCCTCCGTCGACGACCAGAGGTCGCCTGTTCATCTTGGCTGCAAGTACCTACCACTATCCATGTCAACAACCCGCACTCAGTCTCGATCATTCACTCCGATCACCGCGCCCCAAACACGACTCTCTAGCGCCAAATTCCCCTATATTCTCGCTGTTCGCTGTCAGCTCGTCGTAGCTCCGAAACTTCCTCAACCTTCACAAACGCTGAGCGGCGCAGCACTTTACTTGACTGAACTTGACTGATCATTATTACAGCCCGCGCCGTTGATCGAACATGAAGCTGTTAGCTGTTGGCTATTGGCTGTTCTGCCTGAGTGCCAAGAAGTCCTGAGATCCGATGGAGCTCGACTGTTCGAACTTCGGTGACGCGTAAATACCTCGCTATCCGCTCGGCGCTGCGGGGTCATTTGCAATAGCAAAACATGTCAGGACAGTCAGCGGAAGCAAACACGGACTTGCGTTCGTTATTTGTTTGCGGCCCTCCTCCGATCACTCTTTGGTAGGAGTCTGGGGGTCTGGGGAGTTCGATATGAAATGATTCAGTTGCTGTTGAACGAAAAACGGAACCCATCACACGCCTGTGCATGAAGAGTCGGAACTCAATACTTCAGAGGGCGTTGAGTCTTGAATAGCATTAGAAGTATAACCGAGTCAGGGTGAGATTCAATTTTTGAGTATTGAGGTGATTACGCCTTTCGAGAATTGTCAAATGGTCAGGGTTGGAGTGAGATACGGATTTGTCGTGACGCTAATGACGCGTGCCGCGTGGTGGCAATTTGAAGGGTTGGATGACCAGGAGCGCTTGGCGCCCTTAGTAAATTGCTTTGACCCTTCAGCTTGGACTTTTCGGCCGTGGATTCTTCAAAGTCTTACGAGCCCCATAACAGGATCTAGGGAGGCGATGGTTGTTATGTTCACCGTTGTATGTACTGGCCCAGCAGACAGCTGGTCTCGACTTTTACGATCAGACGTCCAGATCTTTAGAGCCGATCCAGTGACCGCCGGCACCCAAGTCACCCCAGTCCCAGGCTACAGCTTGGACAGGACGTGACCTCTGCAGACTCAGGCCTTGACGCGCCACACTGTAGTACTTCGCTAAAAATAGTTCGACTAGAGGAAAGCTTGGGAAATGCACGGTCGACGCGTTTTTGTTCACGCGTCCAGACCCCACACGCCACGTCGCTATTCGAAATATCTAGGAGATCATAGGAGCAAGGTCGGTAGCTTGCTAAAATTAGTTGGACAATGGCTGGAAGATGGGTCAACGGCCCGCATGAACAGTGGCGAGGATTCAAAAATACAGTACAGATGTACGGCGGTGTTACAAGTTTCAAGAATATGTCACTTGTCTTCCTGCTTCGATCCCACTTATCGTTAATCAAAATCTTTTGGATGTGCTTGTTTTCCATCAGAACTTCGACAAGGGCGAGATATAGACGATGAGATTGCGAGTATTTATGTCCCAGGCTCCGTCATAAAGCGAGAAAAAGAAAGTCAGCACATGGCAAACGGGTGTGTTTCGTGTCCCCACAACCTGCCGGAGGCTGTCAAACCCCTTCAGAACCATTCAAGTTCTTATTAACATTGTTCGAACCTCGCGGGAAGCACGACCTTTCTGAGAATCTCAAAGTGCCTGCCGTAGGCACGACATCGATGGATAAGTCTGAATGTGCGGTCTGTGCACTATTAATGATCATGCAAACTGCATTGCCAGCCCAATGTCATCCTCCCCGATTCTTGAGTCCCTGGCACACGACCGAAGTTCTTCGCCTCGAGGACGAAGAGATGGCACAAGACCTCTCGTCGGACTCCGAAGAATCCGCAGAGGCAGAACTTGTCATTTGGAGTCGGCAGTTGTAGGTGAAGCCAGGCGAGTTCTGTTATTTTTGTTTCGGGACTACTTATTCGTGGAATGTTCCTACCAATCATTCTGCACGTTCGAGAAGGGCACTCATTTGCATGGTGTCCCTCCTCTGAGTTCCTGATCAACGGCTTTCCCATCGTTCAACGTTCATCCTTTCGGGGACGCAACAAACAAGCCACCCAAGGGCCGGGAGCAGAGAACCGAAGAGAGCAAAGCCTCCTCAGCCACCCCATCCCCTACACATCCCGCGCCGCGCCGCAGTCTCCACTAGAATGTGATCGTGATTGCGCCCATTCACGATAGACTCACTGGCACTTGGATTGTGTCGAATGGAACTGGGGAAGAGTCTGCAGTCGAAATTCCAAGTCATACTGCACGCCTACGCCTATTATTGACTCGAGCATTCAATATACAATAGACACCCAACATACAATCGGCAGTTGGACGTGGATTCCGGGGCCCGCCAACTCGATGCCATCGTACATGATAACGATACATTCTCTCATCATATGGGAGACGAGTAGGGAAAGTGGAGGCGTATCAAGCTAAAGTTATACGCAACAGGAAGCCCACTTAGCCCAGCGTACCGGGAGGCTGAGAACTCCCACCGCCACCAACAGTGGCGATTGCGACCAGCCTATGTACGGTCCCGGTGATCAGGCTGATACCATTCTCGCTATGGTGGGAGTCTATCCGGCCTCGAAACTTAGTACTCATACCGGGCCTAGTGATGCGGACACGGTCGTGTACATCAACTGAATCGCCTTCCTGATCGTCCCATCTTAAAATACCCAGTCCACTTGACCGGATAAGGCGTATCGTGTATCGAGGGGTTTCAGAATTGATCATGAGTGTTTTGCAATTTACTCGTCGAGTCTTGGAGTTACCTGATAATTTGCATGTGCGACGCAACGCAATCGTGCTTCAATCTTCCTTGCGGCATGATGATTGGACGGTTTATATCCCTATAAGGTAAAAATCAACTCGCATGCGTCGGGAGATAGTCGGAAAGGAGGAGGACTCGTCATCCAACGGGAGAAGGACGCAAGCTACACGAATCAGGACGTCCGGCTATCGAATACAGAAAAACAGGTGTAAGTTGACTTGTAAGTAAGGAAACTCCCACGCCTCCCAAACTTGACCGAATGACGTTGCGGATAGGCTCTTTCCCAAACCATCCATCATCTGAGCATGAAGCACGTCCCCAGTGGCCGAACGTTAAGCTGGAAGATGACCCAGCCCGAGCCTGTGTGTTATCTGCTCCCATGCTCGGGTCATTCTCGCCATCCGTTCATACCGGTCATCATGCATGATGATGCATCATACGGTCCTTCCCGACCCACGTTGATAAATCAGCGGGTCGACGCCTTTCTTCTCCTTCTTCTCGTATACCTGCATCTTTTCAGCAAAGAATAGCCTAAATTCTACCTAAGCATAACGCAAGTAACTCGATAGACCCCAATTCCTGATGATAGGAGTCGGGAGTCTGATATGGGTCCGTGAATTATTTTTCTTCCTTCCAGGAGCCTGAGTCAGGTGCTCTAACTTGCCCCCTTCTGAGGCCCTATAGAACACGACGACCTCCTCAAAGTTGCTATCTAGTTGCATTAAGGAGTACAGCTTTGATCTCCCGAGAGGGGCCGGTCTAGACCAAAACATATTTACAAACGCAAAGTGTTTCAAGTATCAGGCCGAGTTGTTTACGATTGTAGACGCCGATCCTGCCAAGGCTCGTCAGCTCCTTGAAACCTGGTCTCGGTCACCGAAAGCTCTACGTATACCGGCGTTTGGCGTTACTCGTGTGATTCCGCAAGTGCTCGGGGTTGGGAAAGGCGTCTACAGACGGAACCTACCGGTTCAGCAACTTGACTTGAGTGCAAGATGACTCTTACCATGATTCGAAAACCTCGGTGAGCGCCACGCGGCGAACATCGGGGAGCTCCAGGAACCATACTATATGAGCATGAGGTGGCGAAGTTGTCGAGTGGGATGCCATAAAGTATGTATGTCCATAAGTACTGACTTATTGGGCGGCGGTGTTTTTCCCCCCTCCTTACTCAGCGACTCAATTATATAGCTCCGCTTATTGGACCTTCAAGCTGAAGGGGAAGACAGGGAGAATTTTTTTTCAGCGGACCCGCGAATCAGGTAAGTAGTAAATTACTTACGGTGTCCTATGCACATACGCAACACGAGCGGCCACCGGCCACTTCCCGAGCTGACACGACATCAGGAATGAGATGTGTAAAACTCAATGTACTTAAAAAAAGTCGCTGCTGAAGAACAAACGGCAACATCCGGCTAAATATCTCCCGCCACCGTCGGAATCTTCCGAGTCTGACAAGGTTTGTTTATTCGTGGCGAGCTAGGGCCCAGGCGCGTTCGGTCAATCAATCGGCGGTCGTAGCGTAGGAAATCTTAGAACGGCCAGGATCTGACGTGCTGTACCTTTGCTTATATGTAGACATGGGGATAAGAGGATAAGAGGATAAGATAACAACATAACACATAACCGTAATACTTACAACCTTCCGACCCTCCGAGGGTAGATAGGACATACAAAACCGTACCTCGCCTTCAGGGAAGCTCGTCACCGAAACCACCACCGCCGCTGCCAAGCGCGAACGTGCGCCCTATCATCTCGTATCCTGTATCCGGTTGCCACAGAGATACGGTATGGAGGGGTGCTGTCGCCCTCATGTTTGAAGTCGAATAGAGTTCGATGAATGAAAGCCAGAGAAAAAAAAGACAAGAGAAAAAAAGTTTAACTGAAAAACGTAAACGGTAAGGGTCAGAAAAAAAACCACTCAAACTCATGGCTTATCTATGTACTCGTTTCAGTATTCACAACGCACGTAGCCTGTGGGTCCATAACATTGACTGCAGGGGCAGTACTAAAGTCTATTCTATGGAGCAGAAAAACATAGTGAATATGAATGAGGAGAACGAGGACGAACGAACGTTGCTCACCAGCCAGCACGCAGCACTGATCGACCTGGAAGGAGTCCTAGCAAGTAACCGTGTTTCCGTAATGTTCGGGACTTGAATCATGATGATAACAAGATCTAGAGGGCGCTTACTTCCACTGTACAGTAATCCAACAAGGGATTCGGTGATTTCCCAACGTTAACAAACGGGTTTAGAGTCCTAGACGCGTATCCCAGTCTATTTGCTGTTTTGCTGTTCCTGTTTTCTTCGCCACGGAAGGCTGGGAACATTGATCATGATGAGAGATGGGAACACTTACTGAAATCACAAACAGAGATGAACCCGCAGCACACCAGCACCCGGAGATTACTGTGGCCACCCGTCACCTGCGTGCGCGCTGGACGTCAGATCTCAGAAGCACCCCTTGGTGGTAATAGTAGGCTAGGGATCATCGTCATCATCCTACGCCCGGTAAACCTGGAAGGTTTTCAAAGCTCCAAAAAAAAAAATGAGGACGAAAGGTCTAGAATTCGGAAAGGACGAACGTTTGCAATGATTCCTCGCTTCAGAAAGAAAAATGCAACACGCAACCTACCACTTGTCCCTTACTGTAACCCGAGTTTCCGTAAGAGGGATTCGGGGTTTTCCGATAACCGAACCAGACGCGTAGATTTAGTCTAGTCGTTTGCAGTTTGGACGTGCTTTATTGGTACTGCACATCGTATGTACAGCAAAATTAATAACTACCCGTGCGCAGTTGAGAACCAAAGGCGGAGATTACAGAGGCTCTCCTCGGGCGTCGGACTGTGAGCCCTGTGGGTCGAAGGGACTGGTATCTCGAGGAAATAACAATACTCTGCCATTGCGCCACACTTCACTCCTCCTACTCAATACATAGTCAGTTTCCCTCGAGGGTTCGCCTAGCCTTAGCCTAGTTCGTAGTCTAAACTGAAGAACCCTCGAGGGGTCGGATGACAATATCCACTTGGAGCTATAAATAAAAAACTTTTGCGGGGGATAAAAATAGGACTCACACCCAGGCGCGTCGCGAAAGGGGAAGGTATTCGAGAAGAAGAGAGAGGGCCTAGGGTGTGGCTCGACTATTCTTCTCGTCGCGGTGTGTCATGTCGACTCGGACTACCCAACGGTAGACCCAATTACGAGCCCGGTTTCCACAATGAGTCAGAAGAGTTCCCAGCGGCGAGCTCACCTAGCACTTAGCAACTAAGCCTGAGTCACCCCAGGCTTGCATCTAGTCCTCTCCCCCCCTCTCTCTCTTCCCATACTCACGCGCATATGAGATGAAATACAAAGGTTTACGTTCGACGACGCCACACTTTTTTACACTTTACACTTCCAATACACCTGCAGGGTTTTCGCCTAGCTTTAGTTTAGCGTCGTAGTCTAAACTGTGGAAATCGAATGTCTACTCAGTGATAAAACTAACGCCTCCTTTTTTGTGGGATAAAGATAGGACTTACGTCTGCAGGCAGCAGGCCGTGGAAACAGGTATCTGAGAATCTGAGGGGAGGGGTCTCAAGCCACTGGGCCGGGGAGGAGGTATGGTTGATTATTCTTTCGTGTGTCATGTCAACTCACCGGGCACGGTATACCCAGTCGCGACTCGCAACCCCGGTTTCGCCATGAAGAGGAGTTCCGAGTCCCAGCTCACCCACTTCGCACTAGACACCCCAGGCTTGCATCTAGCCCTCTCCCCCTCTCCTCTTCCCCATACATACTCACGCGCATATAAAATGAAATACATAGTTTACGTCGACGACGCCACACTTTACGCTTCACACCTCAGGGTTTTCGCCTAGCTTTAGCTTAGCGTCGTAGTTTAAAACTGAACAGAACTTCGAATGTCTACTCAGAGATAAAAATAACACTTTCTTTTTTGTGGGATAAAGATAGGACTTACACCCACGCTTGAAGGCCCGGGGGTCGTAATACCGCTGGAAGGCAGGAAGATTCATTATCATTACTGCGTCATCGCGCGTAGAGATATGAGATACGAGAACTCGAGGTACATGCCACTGGGCATGGGGGTTCGTCATATGTACATCTCGGTTCTGTTTCTTCCATTGGCAGTATTGGCGCGATACTCGATGATGATGACATGATAGAACCAAACCTGAGGCATGAAGGTCAGCGCATGTAAGTAAGGAGTTTAGATTACATCTAATACACACATACCGTGCAGTGTTCGTCTCAACCTCTAGTAGATTGTGGGGAGATTACACTGGCAGATTCCGACGACCCTTGCATTGACGACGACGATGTGACGAGACTAAGTCGCCGATTAACGTATGACTCGTGAGCCGTCGTATCTCGGACCTAAGACAATAAAGTACTACCCCACGAGACCCCCCACCCCACCCCAAGGGACTACGGTACTAGTGGCGGCGGAGATCTATATCGTCACTTGAAAGAGTGTTGCTGCTGCGCCCCAACAACAACAACAACAATGTCAAGGACCAATGTCACATTCAACAGGCTTGCTCCTAGTCCCCCCCATTCACGTCGTACGCCACACTTGATACTTTATGACTTTTATGTTTCTCGATCCTCAGGGTATGGTTCGACGCTAGACTAAAGCTAGGCGAGAATTCGAACCCTCTCGAGAGAGAGGGGTCGGATGACCGTTTGGTTGGGATAAAAATAGGACTTACACCCAGAGGAGTGTCGTAATACCGCTCGAAGGGAAGGGAAGGGAAGGGAGATTCATTATCGTTATTCGGACAGGGGGTGTTGCTGTATGATCATGATGCGCCGTGTTCTGTAGATATGAGATATGTGATACTTGAGGAATGGTCGATGGTCACCGGGGCGTAGGGTTTCAATGATACATGTCGTTCCCCTTCTTTCTTTCGTCGTCAAAGCGAGTACCGATACCGGGACAAGAATCTAAGAATAGCTAACGCCTCGAGGACAAGGACCATGTACACATCCCGAAAGTTTTTCGTTCATTCTTGGGGCCACTGGTCGCTTCCGGGATTGGTGGAATTGCCGGGGGGTTTTGGAACCAAAGGGCAGGCAGCAGGTATTGGAGTATGTCATTCACGAATCGGAAACGGAAAACGCTAGACTTCTCCTTAGCCCTGATTTGACAGAAACACAATGTTCTTCCTCCCCACCTCCGCTCGACCCTCGGGCTTTTGTAGACTAGAAGATCGCAAATTCAGATTACAGTATCGGGCCCTGCGACTTCTGCTAGAGTGCTTACCACCGGTTGCTTACCTACGCCTTTCCTTTTCAACAGCTAAAGGAAAAACAGCTTTCGGCTCGGTTACGGTAACCAGCTGACCCCCTGCCGAAGTGGAAGAGGAATGCACAGGTATTCGGTTCTTGGAACTCGGAATCGGGATCGGAATGTGGGGTAATTAGACTTGCTTGAGCCTTGAGTCTGGTATTATACATGATGCGGGGAAAGAGAGCCACCAAGACTCCTACAGCCACACAGTGACAGGGGGGCGGGGACGCTGTATGTTCCGTTTGCCGTTTGGAAGCTTGGAAGTCTGGGGTCTGGTATGTTGGGGAAAAGAGACACGGACACGTTGAACTCTTTTTCTTTTGTCCGATGATGATAGGTGTGAGAGAGTACTTGGCTTAATCACAATCACTGTTTTTTCTCTTCTTCCTCAGACTATAAGGGATAGAGGATTTAGCGAGGGGCTACGATGTTCCGTTTGCCGGTTGGCAAAGTCTAGTATGTTGCGAAAAGCGACACCGAGACACGTTGTACTCTTTCTGATATCGATGGGTGAGAGTACTTGGCTTGAACTTAATCACCGTTCTTTCTCTTCATCTCTGAGCCTCACAGACTATAAGGGATAGAGGATTCAGCGAAAGTGTACTTGGACGACTGCGGACTACGGAATTGACCAAGGCCCCCACCCCACCCCCTCGTGTGTAGACGGTAGAATGTTCATCGCCGTCTCCGTTTCGAGATGAATGTTTTATCGACATCGCCAGTCGAGAGTCGAGACCTCTCCCCCAGCTTAGGCCAACACGACCGCTTGGGCTTGGACATTCGACTTTGATACGTATGTACATGTGTAAACGCGTAAATACGCGTCCATTGAAAATATGAACCCGAACCCAAGCTCCTTCCTTCCGTCGAGGTACGCGCACGCAGGACGGATCTTGCTCTTGCGTTAGTCGAGTAAGTACCCCACTACCCTTCGCCCCGGGCCAGGTGAATGCAACACCCGAGCACCCGAGTCCTCGAGTCCTCGAACTTTCGAGTTCAAAGGATTAGCGTTGAACGTTGACCGATCCATCCCATGCGCCATGCGAGTTTAATGAAGAGAACGGAATCCTCGAGTCGGACGGGCGTGGACGAGAGTGGGAGGGAGAGAAAGAGAGAGAAAAGAGAGGAAGATTTTGATTCTGACGGATGCGTGTGCGGATGCGTCTTTGTGGTATGGTGTAGTGCATGCCAAGAAATAACGAATACACGCGAGAAGTGAGAAACAGACGGTGTACGAGAAGAACGAGGGGGGGGGGGGGGAAGAAAGAAACCAAAAGCCAAAACCGAGATTGAGATTGAAATTGAAGTACGCACCTACATACATCCACACCCGATTTTGTCGCCGGGGGATTAACCTCGTACGCCATACCTAGGAACGACCACTGAGAAGCTGCCATCTCAGATTTCCTTGTGCACTGAACACTGAACACTGAAGACGGCGGACGGAGGTCAATTGAAGCTCACTGTCACTACACCTCGAGGCGAAGCGTCGGAAAGTGGGTGTGCGGATAGGCGGAGGATGTAGTGAGAGAGAGAGAGAGGGAGGGAGAGGGAGAGGATGAGAGAAAGAGGGTGTTGCATGAAAGAGGGCACAAGGAAAAGTGAGAGTGTGAGGGAGCGCTGAAAAGAAAAAAAAAAACTGGAAACTAGACTCTGAGCTCGAAAAAACGCGCCCACTGACACCCACCGAAGACCGAGGTTGTCGTCGCCTGTAGCGAGGAGGGCGAGGAGATACCCTGAAACTTTGCAGCTGGGGCCAGGGGATTGACACCCCGGTTTTCCGGTTTTTGAATGAAATGAAAGAGATCAGGAATTCGAAGAGATATAACAGTTTTGAAACTTGACCGCGTCGTGAAGAAGCGATATTGTCGAATAGATGAAGGACGAGCGAACGGACGGACGGACGCGGGCAAAAGTTGTGGTGGTGGTGGTGGTAGTTTATAGGTAAAACGGTAATGGGCTCGCGGGGTCGGGTGGAATCTGAATCTAGTGTATGTGCGGAATAACGAACGAACGAACGAACGTATGGGCTCGTTGGTTAGGAGCGTCAAGTTTGGGTAGAACTGGGAGAAACGCAACTGTTGAAGTCTTTGTCGTAGGATCCACCTACACTCACATTCCGGTTAGAGTGATTAACGTCCTTCTTGATGAAAAGGAGAGCAGAGTGTGGCGGTGGAAGTACCCAGGGCGGGGGAGGGAAGGGAAAAGAGACGTTGAAAGTGGTTGGTATTAGGTTGATTTTTAAATGGCTTGCGGGAGAGGTACGACTCGTGTGGTGTGTGGTGTGTGGTGTGTAATTGGTGAATGCGAGTGTTGTTGATTGTGGATGGAGGCTTGAGCGAGTGAAGGGGGGGGGTGTATAACGAGAAAGAGGCAATCACCATATCGAGCAACTACCTAAAAAAGGAATACCCGTCCCCAGGAGATACAAACCCACATTCCGAGTTCAACGCGAGAGAGGGTGAGAAAACCAAAAACCCCAAAAACGCGTATGCATCGGGTATCGTGTTCCCTATTCAAGCTTCCAGTGTAGAATAGTCTAAGGGGCCTACCAGGTCGGTTGGTTTGAATTGAACAGATAAGAAAAAGATTATTTACCTGACGAGGATTATACAACCAAGAAAAGGAAAAGAAAAAAAACAACTAAAAAACAGCGACGATACGTTAATATAGTGCCCGCCGTGGGTCGAACACGGGGCTTCAAGATTATTGCAATGGCTAGCATGGATATATGATTGCAATCTCACACTCTACCACTGAGTTACGGGCACGTTGATTACTCAGTCGCACATGAGGGAACTAGTGATTTCAATTGCGATTTGCGATTGCGAATGCTATGCGTACGTATACAACGAGCCAGAGTTGAGTGGATGAGTACTGAGTGGATGAGTGGATGATGATGATGATGGTGACTATGACTATCAACAAAAACAAAAAAAATATGCAAGTACGAATAAGTAAAGTAAGGAAGCGACGACACTACAACCGAAGAGAAAGGAAAGGAGATGAGATGAGGGGAGGGAGGAGGGTATCCTTTTGCGTACGTATTACACAACCAAAGAAAAAGAAAAGAAGAAAATAAACCAAGTCCAGGTGAATCTACCGATGATGATGCGCGCTAACCTTCTCAACACCCGCACCCATACACGTCTTCCTCAACTCCTCTTGCTCCTCCTCGTCTTCCTCATCGTCGTCCTCGTCCTCTTCATCACGGTCGGAGTAATCCTCCTCATCAGACCCAGAGGATGACGATGATTCTGACGGTGGCGTCGCCACCACCGGCTCCTCTTTATCCTTGGTCACGGGGGCAGGTGCGGATTCTTCTGCACCACCAACAGCCTCGACAGCGCCCATGTCAGGTGGAGTGATTTGAACTTGGAGAGAACTCTTCCTCGAATGACTGTGATGATGATGTGGTCTCGGAGCGGGGACGTTGACAGCTCTCACGTGTTCTTCCTGTGAATCCGTCCTCGCCATCTGCTGTGTCGAGGGAGGAGGAGACTGGGCCTGTGCCTGCGCTTGTGTCGGTGTAGAGGGATTCGAAGCAGAAGGACTCTTCGTATGTGTCGGTCTCTCCTGCGTTGTCTCTGGCGTTGGCGTAGGCGTACTCTCTCCACCCCCACCTTCCTCCTTCGCCTCCTTCTCAGCCTTCTCCCTCGCCTCCCTCTCCCTCTGCTCCTTCCTCCTCTTCACCCACGCCATCCCACCACCATCGTCCTCCCCCTCATTATCATCCCCTCCCGCAGCAAGTCTCCCCCAAACTTTCCCCCCAACCCCATCCTTCTGATGCTTAACACTGCCCATCCCTCCATACCCCCACTCCACAAACTCGGGTTCCTCCCGATCGTCGTCCGATTTGATGTTCGCAAAATGATTCGTCTGCGAGGGAAGCCCTTTGCTGTTTCGTTTGGCTCCGTAGACTCTGCCGTTTAACATCTTGGTGCCTGTTCGAGTGTTGTTGTTGTCGCCGCCGTGGAGGGATGAGAGGAGGCCTGAGGCGCGGGCTTGTTCTGCTAGGCGTTTGGATTTCTACGAACGAGGGATAAGTAAGACGGAAGGAGGGGAAGAGGAAGGAAGGAGAAGGGGCTCACCTTATAACTCTGCGTACTCTGCGTCCTATAAAGCGGCGTCCCAAACCCATACCCTTTACTAGGCGGCACGAATCGTTCACTCTTCGACGAGCTACCTGACGTCCACCTCGACAATGCGTTGCTCAACCCAGATCCATCCATGGATTGGGGTCGTTTACCCCCAGACTTTGAGGAGGAGGAAGAGCGACACCGTGAGGTGGGGGGTTCGCGGGAAGAAGGACGGAAGAGGCCACTGCCAAAGTTGAGTGGGAGGTTTGTCGATGTGGGTTTGTAGAACGCTGGGGATTGTTGTCCCTGTGTCTGTGTTGTGGTTGTTGTGGGTGTGGCAACGATGGTAGTGGGTTCATTCGACTGGGTGGGGGTCAACGTGTGTATACTACTCGAACTCGACGATGCAGACGATAAAGTGTCATAGCCCGGGTTTGGACTCGAATCGGGGGAAGATGTCGGTGATGTCGAGGAGGAGGAGTGGTGCGCCAAGGATTTGAATAACGACGTCAGCGACCGTCTCGAGCTCTTCTTCTGCGACGAATACGCTGATGCTGACGGTGGGGGAAGAGGGGAAACAGTGACGACAGGCGTAGGAGGCGCACTCTGTACACCGATGATAGCCAGACTAAACGACTCTGGTATACACGCCAAAGGGATAGGAATAGGAATCACGCTCGCCGCCGCTGCTTTTTCGTCGTATTCGTCCACCTCATATTCCACCGGGAGCGGGTGTTCTTTTCCATCGTCAGTCAGAATGACAGAACGTCGGGGGTCGGGGAGAGGTGCGAAGCGGATTCGTTTCGAGTGTGTTGTCATCTGGGTTTTGGGTTATGGTGTTTGGGTTAGGGAGAGAAAAAAAATAAAGGGATAGCGAGGGTGCTGGGTCATATAAGTATCAACTGATGTAATACACCTGGATCTTAGATCAAAATCACGATGAGATCTCGCTCCATTGTCCTTTTTCATCATACTCCTTTTGGGTGTTGCTTTTTTTGGTAGTTGCTTGATATAGTAATTGCCTCTTTCTCGTTGTACACAACCCCTTCACAAACAACACGCTTCGGTTCTCGTTCTCGCTCTAGCCTCCATCCACATCATCAACACCCTCGCGTTCACCACACACACGAATCCCAATCCGTTCTACCTTTCCCGCAAAGCCATTCAAAAAACGAACCTATAAATTATAATTCCAACTACTTTCGACGTCTCTTTTCCCTTCCCTCCCCCGCGTCCGTCCGCCCTGGGGTACTGATACAACACTTTCCACCGCCACACTCTGCTCTCCTTTCATCAAGAAGGACGTTAATCACTTTAACCAGGAGCCAGGAGTCAGAAGGGTCGGAATGTGGGCGTAGGTGGATTTCAGTTATAGTGCGTTGGATTCTAATTTCTCGACCTTCCATCTTTCACTATCCATCTCTCCTGGACTAATGAACGAATACACAATTACCAACCCATTCGTTATTCCGCACAAACACTTTACGCATCTAGATTCAGATTATACGCAACCCGCAAGCCCATTACCGTTTTGTCTATATCACCCACGTTAACTCACCAGCCATTACATCCCCGCGTCCGTCCGTCCTTCATCTTTTCGACAATATCGCTTCTTAACGACGCGGTCAAGTTTCAAAACTGTTATATCTCTTCGAATTCCTGATCTCTTTCATTCATAAAAACCCGGAAAACCGGGTATCGATCCCCTGCAAAGTTCCAAGTTTCCGGTTATCTCCTCGCCCTCCTCGCTACAAGAAGATACGACAACCTCGGTCTTCGAATTGTTGCTGCTGCTGCTCGTGGGGTGGGTGGGTGTCAGTGGGCGCGTTTTTCCGAGCTCTAGTTTCCAGTTTCCAGTTGTTTTTTTTTTTCACACTCGCACCTTTCCCTTTTCCTTTGCGCCCTCTCTCTCACATCCTCTTCCGACGCCGACACTCCCTCTCCCTCTCCCTCTCTCTTACACCACACTACACTATTCGTATCCGCACACCCACTTTCCGACGCCCCGCCTCGAGGTGTAAGGTGTAAGTGACAGTGAGCTTTGACCTTCGTGCGCGTCCGTCCGCCCACGCCAAGTAGGTTCTACGCAAAAGAAACCTCAATCTGGAGATTGGATGGACGATGACGACTGACAGGTGGTCGTTCCTAGGTACAGTGCAGTACACTGTACGGAGGTTAATCTCTCCCCTTCGTGTGGGTGTATGTAGGTGCGTACTTCTCAATCGACTGGGAGCGTTTCTAGCTTTTGGTTTCTTTCTTTCTTTCTTTCTTCCTCCCTCGTTCTCGTTCTCATTCTCCCGTACGTACGTACATGGTCTGTTTCCTCATTCCTCGCGTGTATTCGTTATTTCTTGGCATGCACTATACCATACCACAAAGACGCATACGCACACCCATCCGTCAAAATCTAAATCTTCCTCTCTCTCTCTCTCTCTCTCTCCCACTCTCGTCCGCGTCCGTCCGACTCGAGGATCGTGTCTTGCGTTCGGGTTCGGGTTCCTGTTTCTTCGAGTTTATTAACACTCGTATGGGATGGGATGGATGGTCAACGTTCAACGCTAATCCCTCGGGACTCAGGTGCGGGTGTTGCGTTCACCTGGCCCGGGGCGAAGGGTAGTAGGTACTTACTCGACTACTGTAATACAAGATCCGTCTTGACTCCTGAGTGCGCGTACCTCGATGGAAGGAAGGAGCTTGGGTTCGTGTTCATATTCGGTAGACGCGTTTTACACATGTACATAAGTATCAAGTCGAATGTCCAAGCCCCAAGCCCAAGCGGTTCGTGTTAGCCTAAGGTCTCGACTCTCGACTGGCGATGAACATTCTATCGTCTACACGGGGGACTTCCGCAGTCCTGGTCCCTAATCCGCAGTCATCCAAGTACTTTCGCTGAATCCTCTCTCCCTTAGAGCCACAGAGAAGAAACGGTGATTAAGGTTAAGCCAAGTACTCTCACACCCAACCCGACCCATCATCATCATCGTGCAGCGTGCAACGTGTCTCTTTTTCCCAACAAACCAGACTCCAGGCGAAACATCGCAGTCCTTCGCTGAATCCTCTATCCCTTGAGTATAGTCTGAGTCTGAGGCTCAGAGATTAAGATTAAGCCAAGTTCTCACCCATCAGAGTCCAACGTGCAGCGTATCTCTTTTCGCAACATACCAGACTCCAGACGTCCCTGTCACTGTGTGGCTTTATGGGTCTTGGTGGCTCTGACTCTCTTTCCCCGCATCATGCATCCAAGACTCAAGCAAGTCTAATTACCCCACATTCCGATTCCGAGTCCAAGAACCAAGAACCGAACATTCCTCTTCGCGGAGGGGGTCAGCTGGGTAGACAAATCAGTAACGTACCGAGCCGAAAGCTGTAGTTGTTGAAAAGGAAAGGGTAGGTAAGCAACCGGTGGTAAGAAGAAGAAGTCGACTGTCGATTGTCGTAGGGTAGGGCCCGATACTGTGATTGTAATTTGAATTTGCGATGGGAGGGAGAGGAACCTTACGCCATCAGCAAAATGGCTCGTGAGAATGACGAAGAGAACGGGGAAGAGCAGAATGCGATGGAATTGGGTAGGAACGACAGTGACGGTGGTGAAGGGGTTGACGATAGAGGTAGCTGGCAGGGGAGCCCGGAGTTTCATGGTGAATACTCGAGTTGGGGTGAAAGCAACCCTCAGGACGGCAACGAGAGCGAACCAGACGAGTCTGGCGATCCTAGAGTCGAGCGAGCCGACCTCGAAGATGAGGCCTGAACGTTGATAGCCCACGTATCGCGCCGAATAGATTTTTTTTTGGTTTCATTACAGTTGGATTCTAAACTAAGCTATCTCAGTAAGCCTAAGCTACAATATAAAGCGAGGGTACCGGGTTCCGGGAAAATTGAGAAGTACTAGAAAGCGAAGAGCGCTTGCTAAGGAAAACTTGGCTTATCGGGCCTGGTAAGCACTTTTTCTCTTAGCAAGTACTCTAAGCCCGGCGAGCCATTTTGCTGATGGCTAAGCTTGAGGAGAAGTATAGAGTTTTCCGTTTCCGATTCGTGAATAACATACATACTCCAATGCCTGCTGCCCACTGCCTGCTTCTCGTTCCAAAAATCCCCGGCCATTCCACCAATCCCGGAAGCGACCTGTAGCCCGTAGCCCCAAGAATGAAACGAAAAACTTTCGGGATGTACATACATTACACCAGTTTTGAAACTACATAGTCCTTGTCCTCGAGGCGTAGCTATTCTTAGGTCGTGTGGACAGTGGGCACTCATCGCATCGTTCCTCGGAACTCGCTTTGACGACAACGAAAGACAGAAAGAAGAAAGAAGGGAACGGCGTCGACATGCATCATTGAAACCCTACGCCCCGGTGACCATTCCTCAAGCTTTTCATACATACATATCACACATCACATATCGAGTCATATCTACAGACAGACAGCAACCACCCTTCCCCCTCCCCCCCTGTCCGATAATGAATCTTCCTTCCTTCCTTCCCTTCCAGCGGTATTACGACACTCCTCTGGGTGTAAGTCCTATTTTTATCCCAACCAAATGGTCATCCGACCCCCCTCGAGAGCGAGAGAGAGGGTTCGACGCTAGACTAAAGCTAGGCGAGAACCCTACCCTGAGAATCGAGGATAAAAAAAGTCGTAAAGTGTCAAGCGTGGCGTACGACGTGAATGGGGAGGCTAGGAGCAAGCCTGTTGAATGAATCTATTGGTTCGTGTTCATTGTTGTTGTTGGGGCGCAGCAGTAGCACTCTTTGTGACGATATGGATCTCCACCGTAAGCACAGTCCCTCGGCTGAGGAAGGGACTGGGGGGGGGGGGGGTCTTGTGGGGGGTAGTAATTGATTGTCTTAGGTCCGAGATACGACGAGTAATGTGTTAATCGGTGACTTAGTCTCGGTCTCGTCACATCGTCGTCAATGCAATGGTCGTCGGAATCTGCCAGTATAATCTCCGTTGAAACTTGAGACGGAGTCGGTACTTACGCCACAATATGTATGTATGTGTTAGATGTAATCTAAAGTCCTTACTTACATGCACTGACCTTCAGGTTTGGTTCTATCCTTCATCATTATCGAGTATCAGGACTTGCCCCGCCCCGCTAATACTTACTGCTAATGGAAGAAAGAGAATCGAGATGTACATATGACGAACCCCCATGCCCAGTGGCATGTACCTCGAGTCCTCATATCTCATATCTCTACTACGCGCTAGTATGACGCAGTTCTTCCCTCCGTCCCTTTCCAAGTACGAACCTTCTGTTCTCTTCTCTCCTTCCTCTAACCAGTACCCCTGTTTCCGCGGTCTGCAGATTTAAGTCCTATCTTTATACCACAAAAAAGAAAGTGTTATTTTTATCTCCGAGTTGGACATTCGATTTTTCCACAGTTTAGACTACGACGCTAAGCTAAAGCTAGGCGAAAAACCCTGAGGTGTGAAGCGTAAAGTGTGGCGTCGTCGAACGTAAAACTCTGTATTTCATTTCAGATATGCGCGTGAGTATGGGGAAGAGGAGAGAGAGGAGAGAGGGCTAGATGGAAGCCTGGGGTGGCTAGTGCTAAAGTGAGTGAGCTGGGGCTGGGACTCTTTCATAGCAGAAACCGAGGTTGCGAGTCGCGACTAGGTATACCGTCCCCGGTGGGTTAACATGACGACGCACGAAAGAACAATCAGCCATACGTACCCCCCGGGCCCAGTGGCTTGACTTGAGCCCCCTCTCCTTCTCCCTCCCTCAGGTTCTCAGATACCTGTTTCCACGGCCTGCAGATATGAGTCCTATCTTTATCCCACAAGAAAGTGTTATTTTTATCTCTACGTAGACATCCGAAGTTCTGTTCAGTTTTAAACTACGACGCTAAGCTAAAGCTAGGCGAAAACCCTGAGGTGTAAAGTGTAAAGTGTGGCGTCGTCGAACGTAAAACTCTGTATTTCATTTCATATAATGCGCGTGAGTATGGGAAGAGGAGAGAGGGGAGAGGGCTAGATGCAAGCCTGGGGGTGACTGCTAGATTCTAATGCTAAGTGAGTGAGCTGGGAACTCTTCTGATTCATGGTGAAACCGGGCTTGTAACTAGGTATACCGTTGGGTAGTCGGCATGACACACGAAAGAATCATCAGCCACACCCTAGGCCTCCTCCCTTCTCCCCCAGGCTTCTCGAATACGAGCTTTTTCCATCCGCATCCTTCCCCCTAGTCTAGATGTAAGTCCTATTTTTATCCCTACAAAAGTGGGTTTATTTATAGCTCCAAGTGTACATTGTCATCCGACCCTCGAAGGGTTCAGTTTTAGACTTACGAACTAGGCTAAGGCTAGGCGAACCTCGAGAGAAAACTGACGATGTATTGAGTAGGAGGAGTGAAGTGTGGCGCAATGGTTAGAAGTATTAGTATAACTATTTCCTCGAGAGAAATAGGTCCCTTCGACTCAAAGTCTGACGCGGCACGCCCGAGGAGGTGCCCTCTGTAATCTCCGCCGCTGTTGCTCAGCTGCGCATGGGCTACTTATGAATCTTGCTGTAACTGTGAAAGTGCAACGACTGGGACTAAAAATACGCGGTCTGGTCCAAGTAGTTAGTCGGCTATCGGAAATCCCCGAATCCCTTTGTTCATGATCAATGTTGGAAGAACGCTTTACGGAAACTCGGGTTACAGCAAGAGCAGGTTGCGTTAACATATTTTTCTCTTTCTCAAGCGGGAGGGTGAGGTCAGGGAATCGAACAAACGTTCGTCTTTACCAAATTGTTGACCTACGTCCTCGTTTGTTTTTTTTGGAGCTTGGAAAAAAACTTCCAGGTCCACCGGGGTAGGCCTCGTTTTCGCGTAGGATGACGATCCCTAGCCTACTATTACCACCAGGGGGCTTCTGAGATCTGACGTCCAGCGCGCACGCAGGTGACAGTGGCCACAGTAATCTCCGGCGCTGGTGCTGCGGGTTCAAGTGTGTGATGATTCAATATCCCATCATGATCAATGTGAAGAAGAGCCAGCAAAACAGCACAAAAGACTGGGATACGCGTCTAGGACCTAAATCCGTTTGTTGGGAAATCATCGAATCTCTTTGTTGGATTACTGTACAGTGGAAGTAAGCGCCCCCTAGATCTTGTTCAACCAAGTTATCATCATGATTCGAGTCCCCGAACATTACGGAAACACGGTTACTTGCTAGGACTCCTTCCAGGTCGATCAGTGCTGCATGCTGGTGAGCAACGTTCGTCCTTCGTTCTTCTCATTCACATTTATGTTTTTCTGCTCCATAGAATAGAATAAACTTTGGTACCACCTTGCCATTGATGTCATGGACCTACAGGCTACGTGTGTATTTTGTTGTGAATGCTGAAACGAGGACAATGATAAGCCGTGAGTTTTCTGTCTGACCCTTATCCAACATTTACGTGCTAAGTTAAACTTTTTCTTGTTTTTCTCTGCCTTTCATTCATCCAACTCTATTCGACTTCAAACATGAGGACGACGTCGACAGCATCCCGTTCTATCTCTCTGTGGCAACCGGATACAAGATACGAGATGATAGGGCGCACGTTCGCGCTTGCGGTGGTTCCGGTGACGAGCTTCTCTGAAGGCAAGGTACGGTTTGAAGCATACTTCATGTCCTATCTACCCTCGGAGGGTCGGAAGGTTATGTTATGGTTATGTTGTCCTCTTATCCCCGTGTCTACATATAAGTAAAAGTGCAGCACGTCAGATGCTGGTCGTTTTGGAATCTCTGATTCCTACGCTACGACCGCCGATTGATTGGGCGAACGCGCCTGGGCCTAGCTCGCCGCGAGTAAACTTATCAAGACTCGGAAGATTCCGAGGGTGGCGGGATATAGCCGGATGTTGCCGTTTGATCTTCAGCAGCTGCGACCTTTTTGAGTACATTGAGTTTACACATCTCAATCCTGATGTCGTATCAAACCGCGCAGTAAGCTCGGGAATTGGCCGGTGGCCGCCTGTGTTGCGTATACATAACGCATAGGACCGTAATTTACTACTTACCTGATTCGTGGACCCGCTGAAAAAATTCTCCCCGTCATCCCCTACAGCTTAAACGTTGAACAAGCGGAGCCAATTGAGTCGCTGAGTAAAGGAAAAAAATCGCCGCTCATGAAATTGGTATGTATGTACACTTTATGGCATCCCACTCGACAACTTCGCCACCTCATGCACATATAGTATGGTTCCTGAAGCTCCCCGATGTTCGCCGCTCACCAAGGTTCCGAATCATGGTCAGAGTCATCTTGCATCCAAGCTGATGAGTCAGACTCAGATTTGAACGTTGTCTATAGCGTCTAGACATCTTTCCCAGTTCCCGGCGGGCAGTTACGGAACTACACAAGTAAAGCCAGACACCGGTAGAGCTTTCGGTGACCGAGAGTAAAGTTTCAAGGAGCTGGCAGGTCTTGGCAGGATCGGCGTCTACAATCGTAAACAACTCGGCTGATACTTGACACGCTTGCGTTGTCAATGGGTTTTGTTCTAGACCACCCCCCTACTCCTTGGGAGATCAAAGCTGTACTCCTTTAATAGCAACTTTTGAGGAGGTCGGCGTGTCAGGGCCTCAGAAAGGAGCAAGTTAGAGCGCCTGACTCGAAGGAAGAAGAGGAATTCGCCGACCATATCAGACCCCCGACTCCCATCGCCAGAAATTAGGGTCTGTCAAATTCCTTCCGTTATACTTAGTAGGACTTAGACTGTCCTGCGCTGGAAGATGCCCACATGCGAGAAGAAGGAGAAGAAAGGCGTCGACCCGCTGATTTATGAACCTGGGTCGGGAAGGACCGTATGATGCATCATCGTGCATGATGACCGGTACGAACGGATGGCGAGAATGACCCGAGCATGGGAATAGATAGCACACGGGCTAGGCCATCTTCCATCTTAACGTTCAGCCACTGGGACGCACTTCATGCTGCAACGAGGGGCGGCTTGGGAAAGAACCTATCCGCAACGTCATTAGTTAAAGTTTGGAGGCGTGGGAGTTTCCTGACTTACAAGTTAACTTCTAAAAACAAAACGCCTGTTTTTTATTCGATAGCCGGACGTCCTGATTCGTGCAGCTTGTGTCTTCCCGCTGGATGACAAGTCCTCCGCCTTCCGACTATCTACCGACGCATGCGAGCTGATTTTTACCTTATAGGGATGTACATTGTGTATTCATCATGCCGCAAGGAAGATTGAAGCACGACTGCGTTGCATTGCACATGCCAATTATCAGGTCGTTCAAGACTCGACAAATTACCAAACACTCATGATCAATCCTGTTACCCCTCGATACACGACACGCCTTATCCGGTCTTGAAGTAGACTGGGTATTTTTAAGGTGGGACGATCAGGAAGGCAATTCAGTTGATGAACACGACCGTGTCCGCATCACTAGGCCCGGTATGAGTACTGAATTTCGAGCCGGATAGGCTCCCGCCATAGTGAGAATAGCATCAGTCTGGTCACTGGGACCGTACATAAGCTGGTCGCAATCGCCACTGTTGGTGGCGGTGGGAGTTCTCAGCCTCCCGGTACGTTGGGCTGAGTGGGCTTACTCAGGTTACGTATAACTTTAGCTTGTTACGCCTCCACTTTCCCTATTCGTCTCCCATATGATGAGAGAATGTATCGTTATCATGTACGATGGCATCGAGTTGGCGGACCCCGGAAATCACGTCCAACTGCCGATTGTATGTTAGGTGCCTATTGATTACCGAATGCTCGAGTCAACAATAGGCGTGTGGCAGTATGACTTGGAATTTTGACTGCAGACTCTTTCCCAGTTCCATTCGACACAATTCAAGTCCCAGTGAGTCAACCGTGAATGGACGCACCGGCCCCGGCGCGATCACGATCACATTCTGGTGGAGACTGCGGTGCGGCGCGGAATGCGTAGGGGATGGGGTGGCTAAGGAGGCTTTGCATTCTTCGGTTCTCTGCTCTCGGCCCTTGGGTGGCTTGCTCGTCGCGTGTTCCCAAAAGGATGAACGTTGAACGATGAGAAAGTCGTTAATCAGGGACTCACAGAGGAGAGACACCATGTAGATGAATGCCCTTCTCGAACTTGCGGAATAATCGGTAGGAAAATTTTCTACGAATAAGAATAACAGTTGAACTCGCCTGGGTTCACCTACAACTGCCGACTCCAAATGGCAAGTTCTTCCTCTGCGGATTCTTCGGAGCCCGACGAGAGGTCTTGTGCTATCTCTTCGTCCTCGAGGCAAAGAACTGCAGTCGTGTGCCAGGGACTCACTCAAGAACCATGGAGGATGACATTGGGCTGACAATGTAGTTTATATGAACATCAATAGTCCACAGACCGCACATTGAGATTTATCCATCGATGTCGTGCCTACGGCAGGCACTTTGAGATTCTCAGAAAGGTCGTGCTTCCCGCGAGGTTCGAACAATATTAATGAGAACTTGAATGGTTCTGGGAGGGGTTTGACAGCCCCGGCAGGCTGTGAAGACATGAAACACACCGGTTTGCCATGTGCTGGCAGTGGTTTTTTTCGCTTTATGGAGCCTGGAAGATACTCGCAATCTCATTGTCTATATTTTGCCCTCGCACAAGTTCTGATGGATAACAAGCGCAACCATAAGATTTTGATTGACGATAAGTGGGATCGAAGCAAGAAGGCCAGTGACATGTTCTTGAGGCTTTGAACACCGCCGTCCATCTGTGCTGAATTTTTAGGTCCCCACTCAACCGTTCATGCGGGCCGCTGACCCATCTTCCGGCCAATTCTTTAACTAATCTAGCAAGCTACCGACCTTGTCTCGATATTTCGAATGGCGACGTGGCGCGCGGGGTCTGGACGCGTGAACAAGAACGCGTCGACTGTGCATTTCCTAAGCTTTCTTCAAATCGAAGTATTTTTAGCGGAGTACCCTAGTGTAGCGCGTCGAGGGCCTGGACTCTCCAGAGGTCACGTCCTGTCCAAGCTGTAGCTTGGGATTGGGACTCGGGTTCCGGTGGTCATTGGGTCTATACTACTCTATAGTCAGGCTGAACACTTGAATGACTGGCTGTGAAAGTCGAGGCCAGTTACTCACCTCAATGCATCGAGCATCTCGACCATTGCCTCCCTAGATCTGGTTAGTATAGTATCGTGAATTGTTGAAGAATCCACGGCCGAGTGAAGTTCAAGCTGGAGGGTCAAAGCAATTTACTGAGGGTGCCAAGCCCTCTGGTCATCTAACCCTTCAAATTTCCACAACGCGCCGCGCGTCATTGGCGTCATGACACATACGTATTTTACTCCAACCCCGACCATTTGACAATTTTGAATTCTCGAAAGGCGTAATCGCCTCAGTACTCCAAAAAATTGAATTTCACACTGACCTGGTTATGTTTCTAGTGCTATTCAACACTCAACGCCCTCTGAAGTATTGAATTCCGACTCTACATGCACAGGCGTGTGATGGGTTCCGTTTGGTTCTTCAGCACCAGAATCGTTTCTTTCACATCAGACTCCCCAGACCCCCAGACTCCTACCAAAGAGCGATCGACCAAGGGCCGCATCTTGGCAAACAAATAACACTGAACGCGATTCCGTTTCTGCTTCCGCTGGCTGTCCTGGTCTTGCTTCGCAAATGACCCCGCAGCGGATAGCGAGGTATTTACGCGTTACCCAACAGTCGAGCTCCATCGGACCTCAGAACTTCTTGGAACCCGGGCAAAACAACCAACAGCCAACAGCTTCGTGCTCGATCGACAACAATAATCGATGAGTCAAGTTCACAGTGTTTATTGAGGTTGTGGAAGTTCCGGAGCTACGACGAGTCGAGAGCGAGAATATAGGGGAATTTGGCGCTAGAGAGTCGTGTTCGAGGCGCGGCGATCGGAGTGGTAGATCGAGACTGAGTGTAGGTTGTTGACATGGGTGGTGGTAGGTAATTGTAGCAAAGACGAACAGGCGACCTGCGATCGTCGACGGAGGACAAACAGAAGCTTCTCAGCTACCGTACACAACAGGTTCCAGATCCGAAATTCCCTAGGTGACAGGCAGACGCAGGCTCTTCCCCAACGACCGAGACCTGGAGTCGAGAATGGAGTGAATAGACGGGCGACACTAGGTCGCGAGACGTACTTCAAGGTGCTGGTCGCCATAGAGTCAGATTACCAGAGAGTAGCCGAGATGTGAAACGACCAAGCCCTCTGAGTCCCGGAATTCCCTTGGTATTCCAGCGCTGAGTAAGAGACCAACTGAATTGCTGAATTGAAGGGAGGAGCGAGAGACGTGAAATAAGGGTTTTTTACGTGCCTGAAATCTTTGATAATGATAGAGTTCATGGGCACAACGTATGTTGAGATAGGCTTACCTCGCACCCATACACTACCGCGTATACCTACCGTCACGTTGGAAGGCAAAACGGTAAGTAATTGAGCGCGGTGATGTCGAATATGATGTCGATAAGGAGATATGAGATGATCACTGGTTGCGGCGGTTCAAGCTTGAGCCGTCTCATGAAAATGCAAAGACCAAGAAGGGCCATTCTTTGCGATGCATTGAGACTGAACGCAGTCTAGTACGGAAGACAGACGTGAGCTTCCGAACTGACGGTCAAAGAGACATGTACACTCACCGATAAGAAAGATGCGGGGCGCAAACGTTCCCCGGCACCTAAGAAGGATCAATGATACGTAGAGAGCTAGATGCTTACCTGGCTCTGGTTCTTCCATTCTTCGCCCTTTCAGGTATCCGTCCAGGTCTATCGGAACCTCTCTCCCCTTCTTCAACAGACCTTCCTTCCTGAGTCAGCTTCTGACCCCGAGGAATACGGTCCAGCGTAGACAAAGTCGAGTCATTGCTCATTGATACTGTGAATGATGTTTGAAAGCGAATAAAGACGTCCTGAAGGGAGCGACTTGATCAATAATGAACTTGTATTCGATGGAAATTGGATCTCGCTCGTACGAGCGGTACCGTGAGGGTGTTAAGGGAAGAAAGGGAGGGGATAACGAATCTTAATACTTTTATGCGGCGTGTAAGCAGGGGTCGAAGGAGAGCGTACAGAATACTCAACTATGATTACTTACCGAGGGTAAGTCTATATATTAGCTTCCCACAGATTTCAACTTCCTGTTCTTGGTCTGGCTGCGTTCGATATTGAGGGGTTCGCGGGCCCAGGTATGGTATACAGACACGTATAGATGAATCATGGGTGTGTTCGTTCTGCAAGGTTGTCAGGGGTTCAGTCGGGTTCGAAGTGTTTGGAACGGATTGGGAACGGAAACCATCGATAGATCCAGAACTAAAGCACGGCATATCCCGACTAGTTCATACAAAAAACACGATCGAACGATCAATCGCCGCTGATGTTGCTAGAACGTGTCAGCATTGGAAAGTCTACTTATGATCGTATAGGCGTTTTGTTCAACCATAGAACAGTACGATGACAGACCAGGACATACTGTGGCGTTCAATAATCGAATTCAAAGAACATATACCACGCCCTCTATGTTCGGTTAATTTGCCTTGAGGTTGTATCCCAAGACTCAACCGACTTACACTACCGGGAAAGATTCGGGAGATTCGTCAGAATGCAGACAAGCACAGATAGGATTAAATACTGATACTGATGGCTCACCTCACATTCTTCCCACTTCCATCTGAGCCTGATAGACGTGTCTGAAGTTGGTATCGGCAGGCATTCGATAGTAGTATATTCTTGTAATCGCTGAAACGCCACGACGTAAGGTTCGCCCAGGCCCTCGCAACTCAACTTTCACCAAGCCCAGTATGTGCAACGAGCAACGTTCGATGAACCCGGAAAGTATAACGAGCGGCGCGTGGTAGACGGAATATCCCACGTGTACCTAGGATAGCGCCCTCTTGCCAAAGGTTGAGCTGGATATCCGTTGGCTATTCGCAGCTGGGGGGGGTGTCAAATGATCGTGCATATTCTGCTTCTTGAACGAATGCGGAGTCTACTCGGCGTTTTTTCTGCCTTGCTCTATCCTTGACATGTGTCCGTTTCAATAGTTCGGAGGTGATATGCACTGCTGAGTCCTTTCTGGGAGGGCCGAAGGAATGGATGCAGAGAATCTGGGATGTCCGGTGGGGTATGAGACCTCAATCGGCCCCACGATGGCTGACCTGAGTGTTCCCTGGGACTGTGCGGCCAGAGCAGCCAGAACCTACCCAGTACGTGTTGTAGAAAGGCGCCTTCTAGGCTCCATCAATTCAAGTACTTTGGTTGAATATATGATTCGAAACGCAAATACGCACCTAAACTCCGAGTCCTCGATAGAAGATGCGATTCAAGGTCGGCCTTCTCATGACGCAGGATAGACGAAGAGTTGATGAGGTCTAGAGACGAGTCTGGTGACAATGAGACTTCTACTAATGGTGCATGATGCCAATTTCGAAGTCTAGAATGTTCGGGAGCAGAGGACCATCACCGGTCCATATCACATCATATCGCGATGGAAGGAAGCTGGAAGCTGGCATATGGCACAAATACTGTATAAATATGGCACAAATACTGTATAAAAATTATCAGTAAGATTCGGGTAGTGTGAGATTCGAGTCCGGCCAGTGAGATTTCCCCCTCAACTGGATTTACACGGGTGAGATTTGATTCTTTCTCAAGCCGTGATATCCAAGTTAGTTGAAGGGAGCATCTCGATTCGAGTGGGCTTAGGCAAGCTTCAACTCGGTAGACGAAAAGATTCAGCGGAGGGGTGCTTCCGTTAATCTCCCACGCTCGGAAATTCGCGATTTCCCAGCACGTGATGGTTGATTTGCCACCACACAATGAGAAGATCCAGGGTAGGGGAGAGGGGAAGGTGGTGGTGCAAGCGTGTAAACACGCACCGAAATACATTGGAAAGCTGGTATTCAAATTGCTCAACATGAAATACCTACTGCTTCTCAAGACAAAACCCATCGTGTACCAGAAAAACATGGAGGGAGGGGGCTACAGCTCAAAGGGGATGAAACCAAGACATCACACCGACACACTTGATAAGGTTGACACATGAATTGGAATTTGCATGAGTTGCATGAGTGAAGAGTTACAGAGTCCTGCCATGGAGTAAGCCATGAAAAACACGATGGAGTTATGATTCCTATTGTTTTGAATTCTGGTAAAGACTCAGGCACTTTGTTGGACTGTGGTAGTGGTACTCGGCCCTGAGAATGGAGGGATGTAGTACCAGAAGCACGACCAAAGCACTTTGACAGAATAGTTTATACTGATAAGCCAAATATGAGGAATACGGGGTCATTGGTAAGGCTCGGAGATGCAAGTAGAACAACAAGCGACGCGATCTCAAATGCTCAATGCGGCAGGACCCACCGTATGTCAGGTATTCTGGCCACTGACTGTAGCTCTGATTTCTCCGACCCTGACATAAACAAGGATACAAGTGCAAAGTCCCATATCAAGCCAACCATTTTGACTAGAGCCAATGGTGGGCACTGAAGAAGGTGGAGAAAGAGTCTGAATCCTGAGGAGTGACTGCAGTGGCGGCAAATTAACCATCACGTGCTGGGAAATCGCGAATTTCCGAGCGTGGGAGATTAACGGAAGCACCCCTCCGCTGAATCTTTTCGTCTACCGAGTTGAAGCTTGCCTAAGCCCACTTGAATCGAGTTGCTTCCTTCAACAATCTCAGGTATCACGGCTCGAAAGAAGCAAATCTCACCCAAGGAAGTTCCGTTGAGGAGGAAATCTCACTGGCCGGAATCAAATCTCACGTCACCCGAATCTCACTAATAATTTTTATACAGTATTTGTGCCATATGGGTGAAAAGAGAAACAAGCGGGCCAGCGCGAGATGATGGTGGTGCAGGAAAAGATTTCGGCACCACACCACGTGTCCGCTCGAAGCCCTCAAGCTCCCTCTTCTAACACGACCTTCTGGATTTGAGGGAAAATTCTTTGGTATCGATAATGTAGAGCATAACTTGTCGCGCACATGGGTATTGATTGAATTTGGCCCCTATTTCAAGCATCAAAACCAAAACACAAGTTTAGAAACACTTTCCTTAAAATACCATGATCGACTCAAATTCATGCCCTGGCCATTCGACATTGAAAACGCCGATACTTACGACGATTAGGGACTCGTGTTGGGTGTAGAAAACGTCCAACTACCTCTATGCCCCGACATCTTCAAGTTTCGGTATTGTGATGTGGTGTATATGTTTTTGGTATTACGGGCGGGTGTCGGATCGAATGAATGAGGACGAGGAGGTACAGGAGTGGATGGGGGAGGTTTTGTAGACGAGTGAATGGATGTTTGGATGATCGTGAGAGTGTGATGGTAAAAGGACGAGGAGGAGGGTTGGTTTGAGCTCGACTTGAAGGGCGGCGTGGTGAGTATGTATATACGAGTGGCTCCGCTGGAGTCCTCGATGTATGATACATGTACTGTACAGTTTGGGCCTGTGCTTGGGCTCGCCACGGTTGGTATGATCTTGAAGGGCGTGTCCCACTTGCTACTACCGCTACCATCACTCGATACTTCCCCAATGGCTCTATGTTTCAAGCCTCTATTTATACGCTACTTGATCCCAATATTAGGCTTGGAATGTGACGGCGAAGGTGGTCTTTGCGATGGGGCGAGCGACAATAAATTTGACAACAAATGCGGTTTTGGCTGCAGCCACAATTGGGAGTTGTGACGATCGTATGGCCGACTTGGAGCGGTTTAGTCGGTGATACCTGACCTTATTCAAGAGGTTTGGCATTGGACGTAATGGTAGTGTAGGATTATTGAAGGAGCCTGGTACAGGGGATCCAGAGGCGTCAGATGTCAGATTCAGAGGACTCGGCGAGGTTGGTCTAAAGGGTCGGAATTGCCTATGAGACTTTCTCGGGTCCTTCATTTTCCCGACATATAATCATCGTAAACATTGGGGTTTGTTTGTGTCGAATGGCCAGGACATAGATAGTATGGGCGTAGCAGTTGAATTTCGGGATAGGGGCTTATTTATGGACCCTGAGTTCAGGTCTCTATCCCAAAACGTCGTGTTGAGAAGAGAGCAGACAAAAAGATACGCATTTCACTGCAGTTACATGCATAGTGCCCGCCGTGGGTCGAACACGGGGCTTCAAGATAATGCAAGTACGTGAGAGTTGCGATCAGTAATTGCAATCTCACACTCTACCACTGAGTTACGGGCACGTCAGTTATAAGGAAGGAGCTTTGTCAATGTGAACAGTCGAGCTCAGCCACGGGGCTTGAAATGAAGAAATATCTTAAAATGGTCGTCTGTGATATTGATGATATTGACGTCGACCCATAAGATAAGCCGGTCTATTGCTACCCCCGCTCGGCGCGATCGTAGAGTCTGCAAAGAGCCAGTTCCTTTGAGGTCCTTGCCAGAGAACCCCAATTGTTGCCTCACATTAACCCCGCCCGCAAAGGTTCCAATCGTCAACGCCTCCGAGTCCCCAATTGGCGCTCATTGAACTTAGGTACGGACCTGGAGGGGACGTCGGTACTAGACTGCTAGTAATTGACTCGGCAAATTCCTCGACTTCCCCCTTTCCTTTGTTACCGAGTGTGTGGTGTCAAGACGCGTCGCGCGTCAAAAGTCGTTCAATCGAGTCGAGAGCGTTCATTTGTCTGTGGCGACTCACGTACTTTTGACCCCTTGTCCCTGGTGACTCGAGTGAACCCGAAGAACGAGTTACAGCTCATTAATATTGTTTTAGGCGACCCTAATGCATAGTAACCTAGTGAATAGCCCAAGAAAAAAAGCCAAGGAGCTCTCTCACTCCGACGAGTGGGGCTGGTGCGAAATATCTAATTTCTGATGAACAACAGCGATCCTCGATCCTCTCCCCAAGTCACAAGTGGGGGACTCGGGCTATGTACGACCTGCTAGAGCAAGAAAAGATAAGCTACCAAGTAAGCCCCATGCAGAGTCGGAGTCGTCCGTACTTTGCAGATCACATCATCATGGGGCCGCGTCACCACCACCACCACCACCACCACTATCTTGACTGGACTGGGAAACACCACCATCATCGCGAGGTCCGACACCACCATCCTCATCGGGGATCCCTCCCCCCCTTCTGGCTCCAGATGTTCTCAATTAGCCAAGACCAAACCTACATGTACAGGTAATGACTTTAGACTCGTCTGTCCCAGTCCAACTGTTCATCAGCGACGAGTGAATAGAACGCTCGGGCAGAGAAACGGCGTCTGCGTAGGACTCTAAACAGCACATCAGACATCTGAATTGGCCAAGAGAGCTTAGCGCTTACCGTTCACAAGTAATCAGCGAGTCGGTAGCGGCAGGCAACCGATCCAAATCGAGAATTCGAGAGTCGGGACATTGACAACTGAGCAACGAGATGATAGGTACGTTGCTGTAGAAGTGATGAGACTTGCTACGAAGAGCTGAGTTCGATGAATGAGGCAATCCCGTCAATTTGATGGGTACATAAATTTCAGCAGAGTAAGCGGGTAAGATTGGTTTAGCCCCAACGCGATGAGAACTAAAGAAGGGTAAACGTGTCGGAAAACGAGGCTACGAGCCATGATTCTGACTCCGGATCCAGGGCGAGCGAGGGGGAACCCCGAAAAAGCGTGTAAGCAAGTTGGGGCTATTCAAGACTGGTTTTGATAGTCGCTGACGGTTGTGTAATACTAAAGAACGCGTCACCGCCCGAGGGGCGGTGGAATCAGGAGAAATGGAAACGAAGAGTCTCGTCAAATATTGATCCCACACGGTGCACGCCCCGATAGAACTCTTGATAGAAAGAACCCTCGTTTATTCTCTGACTGCGCAGTGCGGACGCCAACATAAAGCAGCAAGCCGAATCCCGATAATACCTCCGAGTCGATGTCGAATGAATCGGCGCACGTTGGCATCTTCTTGGTTTTTGGTGCTTGGTGCTTGCTCTTCGTAAGATCATAAATGTTTCCTCCCCCGAGTCGGAAAGTATTCCGAACAACCGGCTATCTTCCGACCCTGGGAAACTCGTCGTGGGGATCGACCGACCGGGATGATTCATGTTCGATGATGATGATGCCAAAAGTAACTGTGGCTCCATATGTACATCAAACCGAGCCTCCCAAGCAGAAAGGATTTGCGAGGCACTAGACTCGTCTCGTCTTTCGCTTGGAGAAAAAGACTGGGGGGCCGAGACTCAGACTTGAGATCTGGTCAAAGCCTTAAGGTACGGTTGTCGAGGAAGCTCGAGCGACGAGAGGTCGAGACTCAAAGTCAAAGGTTAAACCCCAAAAAAGTCAAGAGTGGCTCGGGTGATTCAGATTCGAGATTCTAGATTCTAGATGCATTTTGCATTTCGGGGGAGGGGCGGGGTCGAGGAATGGAGGGGGCTTGGTTTCGAGATAAGGAAGGTGGGACGATGGAGAGTCTAGAGCCAGAGGCTGAGGGCTGAGGGCTGGGAAGGAGTAGTCTAGTAGCCGTTTAGAGGGCCCGGACCACCGCGGGAATCTTCACAGCGCTGCTGCTTTGACCACTCTGCCTCTGACCTTACTTCCCGTGCGTACTGACCTCCCCGAGGCATAAAACCGAGGATACGAAGGGACGTCAGAAAAGCGGCCATTTGAGGTAACTCAACCTCGGGGCTTCGTCACTAGGAGTCGGTAGATTCGGTGTTCAAAGCCAGAGCCGAAGCCAGACGCCCGACGTCCGACGCCCGCAAGCCTATACGGAAAGCTAAGCGACAAGTTCATAGTGGACAAGGTAGGCGCAGGAGGGCAACGTGGGAGAAAGGGGGAAAGAGGTGAGAGGTCCTGATGTTAGCATTGATAGATTACAGGAGGGAAAAGGCTGCGAACGGATGGCGACGATCGAGTACATCGACGTCGTGCGGATAGAGGAACATGACCGTGCCCATACACAACTTTGGAGTCCAATGCACACGAGATGTCGAGAAGCTGATTGATTAGAGGGGAACTGTAAATTGCTCCGGATCCTGACTCGTAGTGTCGGTGAACGTACAGTAAGGCACAGGGTGCAGGATTGGCGGTTGTTCTACACCTTTCGGAGGTGGGAAGTCCATTACGTGTCTAGGTTGGCCGTCGACAAGAGACAAGTTGAATATTGACGTTCTGAGGCTGAGAGTCACGTAGTCCGATCATTTCAGTTTATCTCGGGATAAGAGCGCGCGAAGGAGCCCTCGACTACTGTGCGTCGAGATCGCCGCGAAGTGCACCACGCAGATAGATAAGGATGTTTAGGTGAAAGATACGAGGGAACGGAGGAGAACAGATACTCGTCCGCCTCCGACGTCCAAAGATTACGAGTTGCATGGAGGAAGGTCGAAGATTGGGAATGTTACGGAAATGATTTCGATGCCGTATGGGTTTTTTATATGAACCGTAATCGCTCTTTTGCGTCTGCTCCGCTTCGCTTCAACGGCTGTAAGCTCTACGTTCAAATCTATGCCATAGTCAATGGAACCAAGTGTTATGGCAAGGAGAGAAGATTGCGAGCTGGGAAGGAGTCTGCAGGCTGTAGCGCGTAGGTGCGATTCAACTGCATTGGGTGCTCAAAAGGCGAAGACGGGATCGTGGGTCGATTGTACGAATGATACCGGCGAGAGTTAAATGCAAGGCAAACGAGTTCGTATAGCACTGCTCTGGGACTGCTCTGGGACTGCAGACCCAAAATTGTCGTGGTAGACTTGGACCAGCTCCTCATTAGCTACTGAGAGATAAACCAGCTATCTCGGAATTCGCGTCCTAGTCTGTAAGTTTGAGAATCATTACGGAAGAAACGTGGACAAAAGTAGGTGCTCACCGAAGCTCTCTCGAGTATCTTCCCGTTCTCCTGTCTCTGTTCTTCTACGTCAGAGTCGATATACTGCAATATTAAGGCCCAAGTATTATGACGGTATGTCGAAGAGGATGCTATCGTTCTTCGCATCGAGGAAACGAAAGGTATCACGAAATGAGTCCCAGAGTGAGTATATCATCTCGATCCCAGCCTATATGAGCGATGCGAAGGTTCCCGCTGTTGAGAATAATCCCAGCATCGTATCTCGGGTAATGGCACTGCGTGCTCGTGTTCGTGGGTGCACCGTGATAGCTGGGCTCCTGGTCTAGAAAAAGAGTAGTTTCCGTGACCCAAGGTGAGGTCGAGTGAGACGACGAGGCTCCGCATTCAGCCAGTCATATAACCAAGCGAGGAATAGTCATGTCTGAGCCCCTCGTGAAGTTAAAGACGATGGTCCATGAACGCAAGGATCCCAAAATGGCCGTGTCAGAAAGAGATACTGAGTCAGGCGCCTATTTTTGTCAGGCTGCTTGAAGACGTACTCCCACCACCTGACTTGCGTGCTCAACGCCCCGCCCTGTCTGTCCTTGTCCCACTGCAATAATGCCCAGAATAACGCTTCTCAACCTCACAGATCAAGAATTGACATGCTCCTGGAAGTCTAAATCTCGCACTGCTCCGTTCCAGGAGAAAGTGACCTCCCCACCGTCGTTACCCACTATGACCGACATTTCGAAACGTTGTTGTCGACACTTGCGTTTCTCTTCGAGCTCTGGTGTGCATGGAAGCAAGGAAGGAGAGGTAGAGGCAGATGCTGTCGGTCCAGTGACCGAGATCTCGCTTTCATTGGGGTCAACATGGCAAGTTGTCAAAGTTCCGGAGGAGTGTCCTTGGAGAATGTATTCCACAAAGGTAAGTTATGACCCGGAACTCATTGACTTGCTCTCTGACCACTCTCTGTGCAGGTAGCGAAGAAACACTACCAAGTAGCTATATTTCCGCGTCGAAACCTCGCTGCTTTCCTCTCCGAAATCCCCGACAGTGTATCACTCTCGTCAGTGCTCTTGCCCGGAACTCACGATACGTACGTCTGAATCTCTCAAGATACTCTTATTCTCCTGCTGACAAATTCTAATCCAGCATGGCATTCTACGGCTGGCCTATATCCCAATGCCAAACCCTCGAAACCCCTCTAAATGTCCAACTGGAATCTGGCATCCGTGTCCTCGACATTCGTCTTTCCCTCATCAAGGGGGCTCTCATTGCCTACCACGGTGTATATCCACAACGATCACCTTTCGCAGCCATCCTCGCGATTTTGCACGCGTTCCTCATCTCGGAAACGTCATCCCGCGAGACTGTGGTCATGTCAATTAAACAGGAGGACTACGCAAACACATCTCAACAGGACTTTTCGAGGGCAGTTCACGATGAGATTGCTGCGAGTCCTGGCGGGTTGGGTATGTTCTACCTGGAGGATCGTGTGCCGAATATCGGAGAGGTCAGGGGAAGAGTTGTCATGTTCAGCCGGTTCAATGGGTGGGATGCCTGGGAGGGAGGCAACTTGGGGATGCATCCGACGACGTGGCCGGATAGTGAGAGGGAAGGGTTTGAGTGGGAGTGTAGAGGGACGACAGTGAGGACACATGATTGGTGAGTACATGCGCACCTTGCTGACTTCGGCTCTAACGCGCTGTTTTAACATAGGTACTCAATTCCCTCATTCCTTTCTATCCCGGAAAAGGTCGCTCTGGCTACCCGGATTCTTCAACCGCCTGAACGCATGGCGAAGCCTACACTATCGATTGCATTCCTTTCTGCGTCGTCGTTCCCCTTCGCCTCGCCACCGACTATTGCACAGGGCTTTGGATGGCCAAAGGCGGGATTTGGGGTTGAAGGTGTGAACAGTAGGGTCGGAAAGTGGTTGTTGGATATGCTTTCACAGTCTGGAAACGCCGTAAACTCTGACTCGAACCCAACGTCGAGGTCTGAGTCTACGGCTAACCTGAATGAGAAAGAGAGGCCTGTGAGTGGTGAAGAACCGAGGATTAGAGGTTGGGTGTTGATGGATTTCTTCGATAATCCTGAACATGGAGTCGTCCCCTTATTCGTCGAGTGTAATTTTAGAGGACGGAAGGCCGGAGACGAAGGGTGGTAAAGTCATGTCTCTCGGCTTCGGGCGACTTACACACGCTTTTTTGATTTGGACTTGGATTGGATGGAATCACGACCTTCACGACCTTAACTTACTGTCGTCGCCCAGCGTGCATAATTAGGGGTGCCGCCATTCTAATGTACCTGTACATACATGAACATACTTATCGTATCATGACTTCTCTCGATTCCAACACTAGCACAACAGCAGCTCACCCCTGCTTGGTGTCGTCGCCAGGCCTCCCAAGTAAACCTTGCAATGTCTATACTTACGGAGTTCTCCTATACACACGAATGCGTTGTGTCGCATGCTGGCGTTTTTTTCAAATCTCAGAAACAAAGTCCATCGAGCGAACCTAAAGCGAAGCTCGCCCACGCGATTCAAACGGCAATAGCAACGCCAAAAAACCCGCGCACAGAAATATGGCTCCAGAAACGTAGATGGGGACGGACGTGGTTAGGTCTGCGTAAAGTGCGATGATGGGAGCCTGGTAAAAATAGAGGCTCAGACTCCGGTTGAAGCGCATAGATACCTTGTACGCACCATGACCCCGAAAATCCGATTAGCGCTCGCAGTGAGAGCGTTCCCCGTTCCTCTGTCCTTGGTAGGGAACAGCTCGGGGGTTAGTGCATACAAGACACCGTACATGATGTTGCTCGTGAAGCTATACGCGCAATTCCATCCAAGGAGGGCGTTCGATGAGGTCGCTGTCGTCGATGCCAAGATGAAAGCACCCGTCAGAACTACACGTTGTAGGGAGTCAATCGTCAGTTAACCCAATCCCAGCTGAATATCAAGGTGACGGCGTACGAGTTGAGACAGAAAGGCTTCCCCGGCGACCTAAGAATGGGAGCTCAACCATATATCCCGCTAACAACGCTCCTGGGACCCCGACTACGCTCAAGATCACTTCCTAGAAAATCGATGAAGAACGATCACTTTCGATTAGAAAACATACATCCGTTTGCTGAACAATGCAACTCACGTTGCGGTATGTTATGTATATGGAACCGTCGCCAAAGGTCGCTCCCCGGGTTGACAGACTGTAAAATTAAATCAACCCTGGATTCTATTCATGACGGGTCGGAACTCCTCACTAATAGGTCACAAAGGCATTGTAGTTATCGTAGGAGGTGAGTGGATGCATGGTAGAAAGACTGGTTAGACGCACAGAGGGAAAGCCAACCCGATGAGAGCTGCATCCGAGTGGTCAGTTGTGGTATGTGGCACGGAACTCAATTGCTAACTACTTACCCCACAGAGCGATAAGTAAACTCGTCGACCAGGCCAGCTTTCTCGTCGCAAACAAGCTTTTGACGTGATTCGAATCGATCTTTGCCAGGTGCCGTCTGAGAGCCGCTCCCCCGCCAACATTTTCCTTTTGCATACTTCCAATAGACGCCAAATCGTCCAAGCTCAGATTACTGGTTTTCCTGTTGTAGCTGGCAACGTGATGCACGACCTCGACTGCTTTGTCCTCCGCGCCTTTTCCCATCAGGTACTTTGGGCTTTCGTAGAGGTTGAACAAGAAAAGACGGATACCCCATAGTACCATCATTAAGCCACCCATGGTGAACAGGAAGTACCGCCATCCCTGATTTGTCTCGCGAGTACAGGTAGCTGCGTCCGGGCAAGAGAAATTTCCAATCAACGGCCACGCGACCTACTTATAGTTAGAGCAACACCAAGGCAAGGAAGGTTAGGTCGTACCAGGCTTCCAAGAAGCTGCCCGAAGGCCCACCAGATAGAGAGGACAGTCAAAAGGTACTGGTGTGAAGCGGGTAGGAATTCTTGAGATTTATATGAGTTCATCTCATAATACTCGATGTTAACCGCCCACACGAGCCGAGGAAGATTGCAGAATCAACAGGTAGATTTCCTCCCACCCCGACTGACCAAAGGGCAGCGAACGAGCACAGAGCAACGAAGTTAGGAGAACCTCCTCCTGCCAACGCGAAAACCCCGACTATGAGGAGAGTGATGTTAAAGGAGATTCTGGTATTGGACTGTCCTTCAACACGGAGTTCCAAGTCGAAGCACACAAAATGTCACCTTCTACCCCATATATCTGAGTCAATTCCCCAAAATGCAGCACCTACAAGGAGACCTATGCTCGGGCCGAGCTTGAGAAAGGGGCCTTTGTGGCTCCCGGGAATTCAAACAGCACAGGCGGAAGGATTAGGCCTGTCACGATCTTTCAAAGTTTCATTACTGGTGGCTCTGTTCCCGAGTCAAAGC